>OY720031.1:19991327-20218827 GCA_963082485.1 Eudonia mercurella
GACCCTAGATACGCCAATGGGATTCCCTTTGTTCTATCGTTCGTGGCGAAATTGTAAAGCCCGCCCCGCCCCCCCGCAAACGGAGCGCCTTGACAAATAACCTTCCTGATAAGCGTCTGATAGTCTTTTAAACATATGTCTGATATTTTGCGAACACCATAATTATTTTACGCCGCAATCTCAATTAAAATATAAGACTATCATATCTACCACAAACTGCCAAATTTCCTTTTTAATTTTAATTTTATGTCTATGGCATATGGTTGAACATTTATTGAAGTTTGTCAGTTTTGGATAGACTGACGCGCAAGCGCCTGTACATGTAAAGACGAGTGGAGGCCGGTTGCAGGCGAGCCCACGTTCACGGTGCTGGGCAGCGGGCGGCCGCTGCGCCAGTTCATCTACTCGCTGGACCTGGCACGGCTGTTCCTGTGGGCGCTGCGCCACTACCACAGCGTGGAACCCATCATTCTCTCAGGTGGGCCAACACAAATATGTTTTTAATAAAAAGGATTTTAAGATAAAATTATGCTACAAAAAATCAACCAGTCTCAGGAAGCTCTAGTAGAAATCGAACCCACGACCTTTGGATAACGGGTCCATGCTCCAATCCAATGCTCTAACCGCTGAGCTACCGGGACCCCAGCAGCTCATTGAATTTTTTCTAGTACTTTGTGATTTACGCTGCAAGCCGGTGGTAACTAAGGGTTTTTTTAAAAACTAGAAGTAGGACACCCTCAGACTAGGTGGAGCGACAATCTTCGCAAGGTGGCTGGCAAGAGCTGGAAGAGAGCAGCCGCGGATCGTGCTCAGTGGCGTGCACTGGAGAGGCCTATGTCCAGCAGTGTAGGCTGATGATGAGGACGCCTGAAGGCAGGAGTTAACAACCGCTTCTGTAGTCTATTGATTAAGACCACCGGTGTCAAATGCAATGGTTCCGGGTTCGATTCCCAGTAGAGGGTAGTTTTGGTTGTACTCTGTTTGGTTGGTGGTGGGAGTTGTCCGACCCGCCCTGCCCCACCCCGCCGTTTACGGAGCGCCTTATCTTACACACTACGATAAAATTTATTCTTTTTTTTATCACTTTTGTTACGCCGATTGCACAATTTGCACAATATTGTTTAAGCATTCTAAAATTGCGTTTCATATTTTCTGATTGTTAAGTAATACACTAATAGCCTAGCTTATTTAAAGATAGATATGATAAAACATGCAATGTCTACAGTTGACGAAGAAGACGAAGTGCCAATCAGCGCCGTCGCCGAAGCGATAAAGAAGGCTCATGGCTACCGCGGCGCCATCGTGTACGACACCAGCCAGGCCGACGGCCAGCACAAGAAGACCGCCTCCAACCGCAAGCTGCGCGCCCTTTACAAGGACTTCCGGTTCACGCCCTTGGAGCAAGCCATTCAGGAGACAGTCGACTGGTTTAAGCAGAACAGAGAGGCTGCGAGGACGTAGATACCATGTGTTATGTTATGATTGTCATGCTTATAGTATATTTATTGTTTAAATAAATGTGGACCAATTTAAAGGATGTTGTTCTGATTCGTTGCTCAGTGGATACGAATCCCCAAAAGGAACGTTTTTTACTGTCGCACTCAGAGATGGCAATTAAATTAATTAATATATATACAATGTACCATAAGATTATCTGAATTGTGACGGGTATCTGAAGTTTGATTCCCGCATAAGACGATATTTTGGCGTTTATTTACTTATTAGAGCACTAGCAGCCGCCTGCGACTTCCTCCGTGCAGACTTCATTCGAGTAACATCTTTGTTCCCGTTCAGTAACACCATTTTGTGTCACACTAAGAATTATTGGCAAAACTATCTATAACTCAATGCCACGTTTTTTTCCATCAATTTACACTGTCACCTAATAGTACGTACCTACAGGATTACTGAGTCGGTCCCATCCACCCCGGTCGTCCCGCCCCGTTAACGGGACAGTTGGGAGAAATTGTTTCATCAACTACTTGAGTAGCATAGATGATCTGTGCTAACCGCCCCGTTGAGCACACCGGGATACATGAGATCTATGTCATCTACCCCGTAAACGACGGAATCAGGACTACCGGGGTCGATGAAACAATTTTTCCCAATTGTCCCGTTAACGGGGCGGGACGACCGGGGTGGATGGCGTACCGGCCCGGATTTTATCGGGAAAAAAATGTTCCAAATGGAATCTAAAAATAATGGAAGTAATGTTGATTTTTGTTAGTAACTTGTTTTTCAAATGGGTAACAGTGTGACACAAACTGGTTTCACTCATCGGGAACAAGAGCCTCCCAGGATATTTACGCCAGAAACGCGACGGTCTCATTCAACTAAAAGATACGCCGCACAAGCCGACGGCGGAGCTAGTGTGCTGATGGGACCGCGCGAACTTATCTCAGCTGCATAGACGTGCAGCGTTCACTGAGTTCTCAACGATCGGCCCGCCCGTGACGTTGCGTCGTTCAGCACAAGCCGATTCGATCAGCCATAGAGAAATAAAATTATACCATAAGCTCTCCGCTCCAGAATCTTCTAGAACTACTCGTGAATTGCCTACCGGCCGGTACACCCCTTCATAAAGTGCGTGTGTGTGTGTGTGTGCGCGAAATAAGCGACTTCTACCAGCTCAGATCCCTACGACAGTCGTGTCGTGGCTACGCCGTCAACGTCAGCTCGCCAAGTAAGTCCCAAATATCATCATTATTCATCATCCGTCCCTCCTCAGCTCCCTAATCCTTCAGCTCCTCTCACTGCTGTGTCGGCAATGCCTTCCTGGCAGCCGATACAAGTAGTAATTTCTTACTCCTAGATAATTTTTAAAAGCAAGAAGATATCCGTTATCAAACTTATTACAGTTACAACTGAAGAAATACATAGATAAAACAGCATAATTTAATTCACTTTACACAAAAACAATACAATAGACTTACTCAAATTTAGTCGATATCCCGTCACATGAGTAAATGTATTCACTAGAGTACCTACAAGCTTCCTATAAGCGGCCCGTTGCAGGTACATTCATACATAGCGTGGCCGATGTGCGCGTGACGTGTCACCGACGCGACGGGTTCACTGACGCACTGCCGCCCGCCGGGATAAAAACTGGTTTGCGCCGGCTCAGTTGCGGTATGACAGTATGACTTCACAGGGCCGCACGTCGCGCGCATTAGACGAGATTCACTGACAGACAAATTACACTATAAACCTTATTTTATACCTTTTGAAATACACTTTTTATTAAATAGGTACTTACCTTATTTTATGTTTCCTCCTTAATTTTTTTAACGTGCAACAGGTGTCAGCCCTATCAAAATATGTATCAATTTTGCGCGTTGTTAGAAAGCTAATGTCCTCTGTAGTGAATATATTTACTCACGTGATCCCGTGACGGTTACAAACAAATTTAAACACCATACAATTTTGTAAAACAACAATTCTGTCAATAATTTGTGGTAAAAAAAGGTACTTCATACAGCTTTCCACTCGAAAGAACGCATTAGGGATCCGCTATAATTGTCTAGCGGATCCCTAATGCGTTCTTTCGATTCGATTTGATTGAAGGATTGCCTTATTCTCTGGTAATGATTCGGTGTCACTGCGCAGCTCACTTCCGAGTCTCGGCACTTGGTATACGGGGCGCGGTTAGGGGCAGCACAGGCCATGTTCGTCGTAGGTGATGAATATCCTCTCGATGGCGTTGATGTAGGCGGCCGTCCGCAAGTCCAGGCCCAGGTTGTACGCCTTGGCGACTCGCATCACGTTCTGCAACGGTACATATCCGCGTAAGAGCCAGGGTGCCTAGTGTGAGTTTCGTTTACTATCCGTATTCATTCAGTTACGTTTACGAAAACGAAAATTAGTATGGCATTGAAGCAGCGCGACATACGAGGAGAGTTACAATTTTGCCATACAAATTCTCGTTTTCGTTAACGTGATCGAATGGCGAATGAAACTCGCACTAGGCACCCAGAATACTTATTTTAGTACAAATTAAGGTGTTGAAACTCAAATATAAACAATACATATAGAATAAGAACCCATTATCCTTTATATACTTCAAACTAATAATTTAGACGTAGGTACTAGGAAATTAGTCCGTGAAACCCGCGAGCGTGCGCGTAGCGACTGGACGTGTGCATAAATTAACAAAATCATATTAAAAATTCTCGAAACTAGTGCAAGTGAAATTGTGTAAACATTAAGGGGGTGTAGCGCGGACGCAAAACTGCGAGTTTCAAGTTTCTTTATGATAGCGAGCGAGCTGCGAGTGGCAGTGGTGTGACAACGGTGCACGACTACGAATACGCACGAACACTAATATCTGTACAAAGTAGGCTGGTGATTTAATTAGAGCATGTTTACTTTTGTAAAATCATTTGGCGTTTGGGTAAAAAATAAGAAAAGTCTTAATATTTTCATATTCATATTTTTTAATTAAAAAATAAGACAACAGTGACCTGCGGAATATCAATACGAACATTTTGATGTTGCATCATTGTTTCATTTGTGCTATATTTACAAAGTTTCTGAAGAAATAAGTTTTTAGTTATCATTATTTTACGTATTGTTTTTCAAATTCCAAGACAACCATGCCCCATGCCATTGTGAAAGGATCAAGCTAACCTACACTAGTCCTTTTAATGTATATGACCTATTCAGCGCCTAGCACTAGTGACTTAAAAACACGTAAATTTTCAAAATTCCGCGCGGCACCCCTTAACGCTCATTTTAAAACTCTTACGATAGCTGCATGTGTCGTTCATACTCGGTGTCAGTTCAACTACTTGACCTTGACAGTGTGCGATAGTTGTCATACATCTCGCTCAAGCGACACGATGAATCCGATGCCTCTGCATACACCGCCTTATACCACACTTACAAGCGGAAGCGGAAGAGTAGGCGAGTCTACGCCTAATCTGATCACAAGTTATGACGAGGATGATTTCACGAACGTTATAACTCTAGAAAGCGAAAAAATCGCAGTCACCTACACGACTTTAAGCAAGACCTGTCAGATTTCCGTGCAGAAATTATAAGTTTTTTCCAAGATTTCGCTAAGACACAAAACGAACATCTTACAAGTATACCTACGCTTAGAAATATCGGAAATGAAGGAAGAAATGAAAACAATTAAGTCTGAAACAAAAAGTATGACGCAGAAAGTAAACATAATAAGTAGTGAAATACAGGAAATTAAAACCGATTATGCAAAAACAAGAAAAAATAGTATTGAATAGTACTGAAAAATAGTAAAGAACATCACTGATCTACGCGACAACTCAAATAGCGAACCGAAAACGCTACCTCAAACGCACGAAAGCCTCATCTCGGAACTCAAAGACCGCAATGAGCAAGAGAAGAATGTTATAATAGTGGGTATTCCAGAAAAAACAGATAAAAATAATGCAGCAAGATGCGCATATGATGAAGAGATGATGGCGAATACTATTAATGTATTAAATAAAAACTGTCCTAAACCATACTTACTTCTTTCTCGCCCGGGTCTGTTTAATTAGCTATTTTCTTTCTTTTTTAATGTTTATCCACCATTTGCGTTTAATCTTAGTTAAGTTTTAGGTTATTAAATATAATACTGGGTTCACGTTTGCATGCCGTGGCAACCTTTAATTAAGTCAGCACTTAAAATGAGATACAGTTCACTTACATAAGCCTTTTGTAGTGTATGCCTTGTTGGTTGTCCTAATAAATAAAATAAAAATAAAAATAAAACCAAGTAATTGCATAAGATTAGGTAAATACAACCCTGACTATTTCCTAAAGATATGTTTTGATAATGTTGAAGTACCAACTGCTGCGCATGAAATCAAAACTACCTGATAACATTAAATTATACTCGGATCAGACTCCATCTCAGAAAACATACCTACAATCCCTTAAAGAAGAATTAAAACGCCGAGAAGAAAATGGAGAAAAAAACCTTTGATCAAATACGTCAAAGGCACACCTAAACTGTTAAAAAATAATACACAACCAAAAAACTAAATAACTTACAGCAATGTTTTATTGGGAGTGACATCGATACATCGAAAAACACAAATTACTTTATCGTCAATAATTATCACGATCTGCCTATAACTTCCTCATCATTAAGATTCTTTTACCTACGCCAATATCCAAAGTATTGCTTGCCAGGAAAGTTCGACAAAGTTAAGTGCTATGTCATCAACACTACACATTCAAATTTTTGTGGAAACGTGTATTCACATACTGATGCCGAAAACTACAAACTACCCAACTATAGACAACTTTAGGCCGGACAGTAGAGGGGATGGAGTCTCCATTTTTATTCATAACTCGATTAAATTTGAAGTGACGGAAAATTTGATAGAAGACGGAAATTATTATTAATGGCTAAAAATTAATAAACTCTCTTTAAATGTTGGTGCTGTCTACAAACGGCCGGACACTGATATTAATAAGTTCTTGGAAACATACCATACACAACAAAAAGACAGAAAAAGATCAATTGTTTTCGGGGATTTTAATATAGATTTATTAAAGAAAGATAATAATTCGAAGAAATATTTAGTAGCAGCGAAAGATACCGGATATCAAATATTAAATAAAATCTCCAAACAGTATTGCACCCGTGAAACATCTACTACTAAGACAATTATAGATCATGTATGCACAGACATGAATAATCCCGGATACAATTTTTCAATAATTAATTCGTCACTTTCCGACCACAAACAAATCTTTATCGAAATATCAATATTAAAAATACAGGCCAAATAACGCAAATAAAACCGGTGATAAGAACAGTTTAAAAAAAATCTATTAAATTGTATAAACCAAAATAAGGTAATCAAGACCAAGATATTAAACACCCCATGATGATTGGATATATAAAGAAATACTAGACCAGATAAATAAACGCAATGAAATATGGAGGGATCTGAAAGCTGGTGATGGTGATGAAAAGAACTTTAAGGCGTTACAGAGTAGCGTCCACAAATTCATTAAAACATCTAAGAAACAATATTATCTCAAATTATTCAAGAAATGCTATAACAATTCCCAAAAAATGTGGGAACTTCTGAACACTCTGGCCAGGAATAAAGTACAAGAGGACCCCACTGTGCCAACTTTGATTCTGGATGGTGATCATATAACAGAAGGGAATAAAATTTGTGAAATATTCAATACTTTTTTCTCAACTATAAGTAGTAAATTAGCAAATAATATCATAATAAAGCAAATAATACCAAATTATTATCATAACAGCACCATCGATATTTTAAAGTAATTTACTTTCATCAATTAAATAGTTTTTAGGAATAAGGGGGATCATAATTACAATCACAAAATACATTCACAAAACTAGATAGAAACTCAAAGTAGGCAGATGTAATTAAAATACTGTAGAGGTGGGCAGCCCAGCCATAGAAAATATACCTACGCCCAGTCCTATCGTGTGTTTACGTACTGCGCGGCATTTATTTCAAAGATAGGGAAATAAGATTTATGCGACTTGAGACTATAAGGAAAAATGACGATGTATAAAAATATCTACTGGTCTTATTTCGTCCCAGTATAATATTAACATGGTATATGTATGTCGATGTATAAAAATGTCGCTTTGATAATTGGTGAAAAATATAACTGACAATGAGTAAAATTGTCGAAGTATAAAAATGACTACTTTAGTTATTAATAAGATTTTTTAACCGACTTCAAAAAAGGTTGAGATTCTACACTCGATACATAATACATTCTTATCAAGGACGTATACCAATGCTTTAGACCGGTCATGGTGGCGTCGTTTGGGTCCCAGTTCAAGCAGTGGACATCTCGACCGACAATTCTGCCCCCGATAGTTGAAAAGCCGCATCTAACAAAAAGTCAAAACGGAGAAAAAAATGTTTGAAAGAATGAAACGGGAAATCGTCTGCTGTTCTTAAGAAAAGGAAAATAATTACATGTTGAAAATTTTGAATATTAGCAACGATATTTGTCTTTGATTTTCATTTATAAAATGTAATGTTTTTTTAATTATTTAATTAGAAATAATTAAAAAACCCTTTCATTCTAGTAAATAAAGTTAGAAAAATACTACGTCCTTAATTGAATAGACGCAAATAGCCAGGTGCGCCCTTTCAACCTCGAACGCCTAATATATTACTTTTTTACTAAGTATCAAGTTTATTCGGGTATTGTATTCCTAAGAAGAATAGGCGCATTTGGCTATATCCGCTAACAGTAACAAAAAAATCCAAAATAAATGTCATTTATTCTTGATATGAGTTCCACTTAAGAATCAAGTATGTACTTGTGAGATAATTATTAATTCCTTAAACTTAGAACTTAAACAAAATATAGACGCATGTGACAAATGCTCCCGGGAAAAACTTACTTTACGAAGTAGAAAAGGCGGAAGTGGCAGATGTTGATTTTTTTCCTTAGTTTTTATGCTGTTTCAAAAATTACTGTGTAAGGCGCAAATGGGTATATGCGCCTTTTTAATTTCTTCTTATAAATTGGATCACTTAAGCGTCTTTCAAATTTCCGAACTTACACAAAAATATCAAACCAAAAGGGCATTTATACGTAAACGTGACTTTTCAATTAAGCTTAAGGCAAATTCGTCTTTTCATCTTCAATCAGGTGCAAAAAAGTGTGCAGAAGCGCCTTTTTTTTGTTGCGCTAAAACTGCAATGGAACGAGATAGAAAAATATAAAAAATATTGGAAGGAGCGCCTTTTTTTCCTGATTCCGGCAATGTATGTAACTCAATTTGGCAAAAAATGTTAGATACGTCTTTTCAACTAACGGGGGCAGAATTATGATAATGTACTGACATAACCCGATTTCTGTAAGCCCTAAAACATAGTTTTTAGGGTTCTGTGGCCAAAATGGCTAAAAAGGAACGCTTAGTTTCGTCATGTCTTTCCGTCGGTCAGTCCGTCCGTCCGTCCATTTATCTTGGCAGTTGTTTATTACGACGTTTTTATGTACACTGTTTTAAACAAGATATTTGTTTTATTATTCGAATTCATATTTTATTCTAAGCAAGTTTGGTAGCATTGTTGCCATATAAGATGGAACTAATTACTCAAGATAAGGACCGAAACAGACGGATTACATTCCGACTGCAAAAGTGCAGTTTGGATGCCGTTATATCAACTGCAATAGAACTGCATTCAAACTGCACTTTTGCAGTCGGAATGCAATCCGTCTGTTGTTTCGGCCCTTTGTGAAGTGTAAAGTAGACATTTTGTATAGGTACGTTGTCATTTTTAATTTTAGACCAAACTTCCTGTAATTGTAGACATTTTTGTACTGTGATAGTAGACATTTTTATACATCGGTTTTATTAGACTAAGGCCCGTAATATCAATCACAGGTTAAACTTGGAAAGTTAGTTTAAACCTATAAGCTCGATTATTTCCTAAGATCAATGATGGTTTAACGTTCAAACCTAGTTTAATCTACATTTTAGACTAACCCACTAACATCGGACAGCTTTGCTATCTCTTGCACATAAGCCTGATGAGCTATTAAACTTTTCGGCTACCGTGCACCAAGTTTCTTCCTTTATCTTGTTATTACTAGCGTCCGTTTTTTTATTTTCAAGTACACTCGCATGCTCTCGTACGAGTGTTGTCAATAGCTCGGTTTCTGCGGGTGAAAAATTGGGCTCTCTCTTTTTAGACATTATTTCGTCCGTTAAATAAAAATAAACAAAATACGAATTTCAGATCACAAATAATTAATATTTTCCTCTTCGTGAGTAAAATTGGGATGTCGCAAATGTCGCAATGACAGACAGTCTACTTTTTTTGACGCCAGTTTTGCAAACGTAATGCAAATAATGAACGACTGACTGAATGATAGATGCGTAAAACGTAGAGTGTTGCTATGTGTTAGAAACTGATCGGAGATTTCGTAATCTATCTCTGTTTTGTCATTGATCTTACGAGGATGGTTTAAACCATAGATTAAAATATACTGTAGATTATAAAATCTGTAGTTTTAACCCTTGTTGATATTACGGCCCTAAGGGCGGATTTCACCAAGGTAGTATAAGTCTTATTCCGGGAGTAAATCGCTAATTACTCGAGAGTAAACGAACTTTTCATTTCACCAACGTTTAACCCAAGGATAAATTTACTATACGAGAGTAACTTCTTATACGGCCGATTTCGGCCGAGTAAGCTGTTATTCGTAGATTAAGTTGCGTCACAATAACTGTCACGGACAAATTTTATAGATAACCTAACAAAATATCGTTACGTTTGAATCAATTTATTGACTAATGACGATATATTATTATTTTGGCCCTCGCCCAACATGGTTTAAAGAAAAGACATAGTACTTTGAAGATAACGACGACTACGACTTCGCCATATAAGATTCCGTTTGTCAAAAGCGTCTCTGTATAATTTGCTAAAAAATTGAGCATCGTCTGGAGTATGTTACAAATAGGTAGGTGTATGCGCTCGTTGTATTTACGTATGTACGTACCAAAGGTACGTATTAAAGAATTACGTTATTCATGACTTCTTATTGCTTTACAATATTCTCTGTCAACAAACAATCAACATAACACAATATTTGAAGTTATTCAAAACGTCAAGTAGACATTACCCTGGCTAATTAAAAATACGCAGCGCCATATTGCTCAGGCATGGTATGAATGTACTTTTATGCTTGGTGGTTAATATTTTCGTTCGTTTCATTCGTTCATCATCACGGAGTAACTATGCGAGAGTAACTTACCCATAGATTTTTTTTTTCATTTTGTTGATGGCTTCGTGCGATTAGCACATTTAGCCAGTGTCAAAGTAATTTTTGTAACAAGTAATACATAAATAAACAATATTTCTTTTCTGTATGATGATGATGAATGATAATAGAAATGAGAAATGATACACCACCCAACCCCTCGAGTATCTCAGTAAAGATGTGGGGCTTTACTAAGTCCTCGGGCGGACTTCTTGAGAGAATTTGAAAAGTGACGTTGCACTGTTTTGTTTCATTTGCCAACACTCATACACACTCACGAACACTTAACGGTTAATAATCCACCATTATTTCACATTAATATTCGACATACCACAAATTTTAGAAAATAAAACAAAACCGCAGTCATGACTCTTCACTTTCCCGCCAAGAAGTCTACCCATAGAATAATCTGGTGAAATGAAACCAAAGTTAGCCGTAGATTAAATCATAAGAGTAAATATATACTTGGATAGCTACTCTCGTATAAATTGGATGTTGGTGAAATCCATCCTAAGACGTTTGTATACCTTCGCTTTATAATACTCAGACGAATTTATTTTTAGAAAGTAGACATTTTTGTACATCGTCATTTTTCCTTATAGTCTCAAGTCGCATAAATCAAATCAAGTACCATGGATGTCATTTTAAAACAAACACTAAGAAAATAAATGCCGTACAGAGGACGTGATCAGCGTCCTGAGACGATCCCACCCACCCGTACCCAGTGCGTGGTCGGCTGTTAAAGTGTTAAGCGGACGAATGTTTTGTTTGTTTTGTTCTCATGGAAACTGTCGAAGCGGTACGAAGTCCGCCGGTCAGCTTGTTGTAAAATTTTGGTCAGCTCCCTGTTTAGACTGTAGCTACCTACAATACATATAAGCGTCAGACTCACGTCGCACGCTTTGCCCATGGAGTACTCGAGGCCGGTCTTGACGATGTGCTTCTCGCTGGCGCCCGACATCATGGTCTGGAACAGTGGCGACGGCTGGATTTTGGCGTTCACCTTCGCATCTTTTAGCGACTTCTCCACGGATTCTGCGTAAAACAATTTACAATTGGGTAGGTGACTAGTGGGTGGTTTCAAAAATGCCTTTAACGACTACGTCGCTACGATATCGTCGATATCATTATGGTTTTTGTTAAGAGAATCAGGGGGGCTATTTTTGAAGCGATGACTTATTATTACATTTATTACGCTATGATATCAATTATGAGCGCTCCTTTTTCTCTTATTCAAAGTTACTGGTAACTAATTTTTGACTCCAAAAATTCTCAAACGGTATGCATCAAATTGTGATTTCATGTTAAAAATAATTAAATCACAGTGTATTTCATGTTGCTTTTAATTGCGAGATCACCGGTGAGATTCAAAAATTGCCCCCCTGGGCACTGGTAATAGTGATGTATGACAGACATATGCGAAAACGTACAGCCTCTCTGATGCAGCGCATGCGCAACAGCACCAACAGCGTACTAAATACGGTTGCGTTGCGACATGGGTCGATGTCACATTATGAGCCAGTGGACGGGGGGTGTGTGTTGATTCTTATTCATGAGTATAGGAATGGAATGGACATCGTCATACATACCTCTGCTTCTGCCTCGTTTTCTTGTTGTATAATTACTGTTGTCATACTAACCCTAGGTTTTAAGTCAAAAATGTTACTAACAAAATATGATATTTCATGATTCGATTGATATTATTATTATGATAAGGCGTACCTAGCAGCGCGGTGTTGGAGTCCCGCCAGAACTTGATGCTGAGCTTGCCGAAGCTTACGTGGTTGATGTTCTTGAGGTACTCGAAGTAGCAGACGGTAGCGCCGCCCGCGTTGGCCAGCAGGTCGGGCAGCTGCAGGATGTTCCTCCCACGCAGGATTGTGTCCGCGGCCGGCGTCGTGGGGCCGTTCGCGCCCTCGCCGATTATCTGGCGGGGGCGGGCGAAACGGTCACAGAGAGCTTACTTTTATTATTTATTAATTTAAAAATCTAGTACCTATCAATAACAGTAAGAAGACAGATTAAAGATGTAGATACATCTGGTTACATTTTTTCTTTTTGAAGTGAGTTTCCTTACGTGGTTACCAGACTTTTTTGGCGGCGGCGAAAAAGCTGTGTGGTCGAAACACCATCAGAGATTGCCCCCCTTTTTCCCCCCTTAGGGGTAGAATTTCAGAAAATCCTTTCTTATCGGATGTCTACGTCGTACAAAGAACACACCCTCTAAGTTTCAGGTCTCTACGATCAGCGGTTTAGGCTGTGCGTTGATCCGTCAGTCATTCAGGACAAAGCATTTTATAAAAATAAAAACAAAACAAAGCAACGCAGGACCATAAAATTTACATAGTAACATATTATTCCAAATATGCGAGGGTCGTGTGACGTAACGCGGTGTCTCCGATCTCCGGCTACACAGAAGTTTGATAATACCTACCTGTATAATGCCGAATATAGGGTCACATTTTATCAACTGAAAATATTTTGAGGATAATTTCAACTATTTTTATGAAAAAACCTTAAATTTATACGAGTATACGCTAGTTTTCAAGAAAAACGCCAAAAGACATTTCGATTAAAAAGAAAAATAAAACACTTTCGGTAGTTTCAATTCAAAGCAGCCGAAACAGAGAGGCCGCCGCAATGCGTCCACCGCTTACACGTGCCCGTAGTTTCATTCAAAAGAGCCGACAGCTGCTCTTAAGCATATTATAATTTTTGTGTCTGGAAAAGTAAAAAAAACTAGCCTGAATTTTTTTTTTATTGTTAGGGCCTTATTTCTCTGATATAATTAGATGTTTTATCAAAATATTTGCAGTTGATAAAATGTGACCTTATACATATAGTAGATAAGGTAGGTACGGTGTATGAGAACCCCGGAAAACTATGAACATTCCTGAAAAGCACAAAAAAGTGAAAAAGTGACAATCCTAGATCCAGCTGATACAATGTTCTTGGTCAATAAATTAATGGTACAGAAAAAACAGAAGTCATAACATGTCCAGGGTTGAACAAAAATAATCTAATAAATTAAATTTAAGTTTCCAATTTTCGCATGGATAAGTGTAAAAATGATTTTGCAGTTTTCTTTTCTTTTCGTTTCACGGTGTTCTTTTTACTATGTTATGGGATTATATATGTATCACCAAACATCCTGTAGTAGTGACGGCACGTACCTTGCAGTTGATCTTGTGGGCGTTACCCTCGTTGAGCAACTTCTGCATGGCGGCCACGAGGAGGATGTCGCATTTCTCGAAAATCAGCTCGGGGCCCACCTCCTTGGCGCCCGGAAAGCCCTTCACGCTGCCGCGGTTTTTATCTTTGTACTTCAGCAGCGCCTGCGCAACCAATTAATACTTCATTTATCCTATTTATTAATACGTGAAGGAGTTCTTGGCGGGAAAGTGAACATCCATGTCTGCGGTTTTAATGTGAAATAATGGTGGATTGTGGACGTGAACTTGCATATTATGAGTGTTAGCAAATACAACAAAACAGTGCAACGTCACTTATCAAATTCTCTTAAGAAGTCCGGATGACGTACTGACGTCTTAGCAAAGCACATCTTTACTTACGCCCTACATTTTATGGTCCTTCGAGACGGATATGAACCAGCGACCTATGGATATACAGTCTTATTTGCCTCAGAAAAGAGGCAAGATTATCCCAGAATAGCAATTCGAGCACCTTTAGCATTCCGAGTTTCATTTGAAGCTCCTTACGTTATTATCAAACGAGATAGAAAAACGGTAAAATTATTAAATGTTAAGCTGTTATGGATGATCGTGATGTTAATATGATTTTAGGTACCTAATTACTTAATATAGCGTGGCGTAGGTCATTACTTAATTTGTTTGGTTGTTTTTAATAGACACGGTTAGTAGCGTTATAATGATGAGGGTCATGAATTAATTTTACAATAGAGACTGTACAGTTAAGATAAATAGGTAGTAGTTAAAGGATTTGTTAGGTTTTGCCTGAAGTTCCTTGAAGTTCTTAGGTTATTGCGAACCTTCGTAGGTGCACTAGACGATCACTTGGCTAAAATGATCTTTTAGATGCGACTGAAATAAGTAGGTTATTCTCAGGTTTTGGTTTAATATAATAATGATGGTTGTAAGAAGTTTAGGTAGGTTAATTTATGGTAATCTAGGTATTCATTATTTAGGTACATTACGTTTTATAGCGTTATATTTGGTGCCGTAAGGTATAGGTATAAGTAGGTTAAACGTTTTATTTATTTTATGTAGTTTGAAAAATAACACCTTTTACAGCATTTTTACCTAATTAGAAGTTAGGTAGGTATATTATATTTTTGGAAAGCTGTAGTTGTAATAAATAAAGTAGGCAATTCACTACCTAATCACAATTATACCTACTAAAATGAGAACGGATTGCTTGCTCTATTATATTCAAAGTTCACAATCAAAGCTATAGGTAATTCATTCATTATAAAGCAGGATTTATCTGACTAGCAAGAAAAAACTGAAGTCAAGTGAAAAAACGCAAAGGTTTATTTTTCTTCTTTTTTTTCTTTCCCTCATTTTCTGACATTTTCACGCATACTTTTCAAGTTAAAATTACAAAATAACGTACAGTATAATTAGTACAGTACTTAATAATACTTGTACACATGAGTTGGATCATAAAATCTTTAGCTGGAATATAAAATTCGGAGTTGGAAATGTCGAGCACAGGTCCGGCGCGGGCAAAGGCCACGGCTGAACAAACCTATTTCTTATCTTTGGCACAGATTTCTATGGCCCAACTGACTGAGTGAGAGGCGGAAAGACAAAGACAGTGATAGTTTATATTACTGCCTGGAGCGAAAGAAAGAGGAGGCGCGCGCGTCCGCCCATTAATCATAAACGCAAATGCAAAATCAAACATTATTTTATTGTGGCAGTATTATTAAATTATTTAAAATTCTGTTCTACAAAAGTTTAAAAGTGATTTTAATTTGACTTTGATTTTAAAAGTTTAAGTAATTTCTTTTCTTTAAAAAATTTCCATAATTCTATTCATTACCGTTTAGATGTAAAGCGCGTTTTAAAATCAAAGCAGAGGCTACTTTGGATTTATTTTCTATTGAGCAAATGTATCGTAGCTTCTACAATAATTCGTAATATATCGTCAATTATCATATATTCAAATATCAAACACCAAATCTTAATATTTTTATGATTTTTCTTGATTTGTAAAATCCATTTTTTTACATCCCCTTAATTTACAGTTAACTTATTATTTTACATAAAATTCGTCATCTAAACTCACTTGCCACCGTCCTAAAGTTCATCGGATGGTGAACAAAATTTTACTATCTCGAGCTCCTCCGAGCTTCGGATGGCACGTGCAACCGGCAATTCCGGCTGATTTAGGAATCGTTAACAACCACCGCACCATACTATGCTCGCGAGGTGGTTTATGGCCCTTTCTCCCATCCATCCATAGGGAAGGCTCGTGCACCAGCAGTGGGGACACAAAATGAGCTGATGATTATTTACATATAATTTTACGCAAATATTGTTGCGAACAAATTACAATTTGAAAAAAGACAAAGTATTGAAAAATTGGATTGAACCACGATATCATAGTTGGCAGTGCACCTGACCCGGCCCGATCCGATCCGAACCCTTCGAAGAATCTAGTAGGGCACGGGGACGCGCACTAGTGCGCGATGCCGTTCCATCTAGAAAACCTCCGAAGGTGATTCGTTTCACACGGCTTGAGGGACCCTTTACGTTCCTCGCCGCTCCCAAAAAAGCCCGGTGAAGCTGAAAATGCCGTCTGAGGCAATCAGCAAACTCTCTCAAAAAAAAAAAACCTGACCCGACATGTCATAGGGTGCGGGTTCGAATCCCGCTTGTGGAATTTTTTCAACACTGTCTTTTTTCAAATTGAGCTGACGATGATGGTGGGTGATGGTACCTCCGGGTCGATGCCGCTGGGGTTTGCGAGGTTGCACTGGTACTCCAGTATGCCGATGATCTTGACGCCTCTGCGGTGCAGGAATATAGACACGTAGGTGCCCACGTTGCCGAAGCCCTGCACCATCGCCGTCTTGTCCTAAAGTAAAGTAAATAGTCTATAGCTGTTCCACTGCTGGGCAAAGCCCTCCATCATTGAAATCAAGTCACCTCTACAAATGTTGGGTATTGGCCTTAATCACCACGCTTACCAAATGCGTATTGGTGATCACAAACCCGGGCTAGGCACTGAATAAATCCAAAACACATCACTTTGCCCACCTGGGAAATGAACTCGGGACCTTCGATTATTGGGCCGAGCGCTTTACCACCCGGCCACCGCGGCGAAGTCTTGTCCCAAAGTAGGTCTTTTAATTAATACGTACACCAAACACTTTGTACTCCTTTCAAGCACATTTTTAACAGCCTCAGGGTGAATTTTGTTTACTATCCGTATTCATTCGATCACGTTTACGAAAACGAAAATTAGTATGGCATTGACGCAGCGCCTCCTGGCGGCATACGAGAAGAGTTAACATTTTGCCATACAAATTAATGATACTCGCACTTAGCACCCTGTTCAGTTTAGTTATTAGTACATATAAAATATAGTAGATGGCGTTGTGGTGACGCGTTCGTTTCGGTGCACGTTTTTGATGATCAATTCCCAAAATTCACACTTCGTTTATATGGGGCAAGTACATGAATGAATGAATGACTGAATGAATGAATGAATGAAATTCTTTAGTAATCTTCAAGTAATACCTACGACATTTACAAACATAGCCCCACAAAACTGTATTAATAGTTTGACTGTGGGTACAGAGCTGAGTCTCGGGGACGAGAGTCACGCCGCCGACAATTTTAGCACTGTCTTGTGAGTCTGCTTGACTGGCAGTGAGAAAATCCTACTCTTAACCCTGTTTCCTCACCACCTTCCGTCTGTTGCCTTAGGTCTCATGGTGCAGACATCCCGTACTTATTTATATATTTATTTATTACACATTTATGCTGTAGGTTAGGGCTTTAGGGCTTTAGGGACCTAGGGACTTAAACATTGTAGGACGGGAAACCGTATAGGAAACTATCTCAGCCTCCTATAGCTTAAATTTCATGTGTAGCCTGCCGGTGCTTTAATAAGAGACCTCACTAAAAACACAGTATTAAGACTATCTTTTGACACCAACCGGTACATTAGTCGGCAGCTGCACATAAGCTAAGTATAACTATATATAAGCAACTATAATAACAAACTTTCCAAAAAATGTTTCTTAAGTTTACATTAGTTTCAAGTCTTACATTATGAGGCACACTGTTCAGTATATAAAGGATTCTCTTACTGAGGGTTCCGTCACCGTAATAATTAGTAACCCTAGGAACAGAGAATAGAATAGAATCTATGGATTCACGAATATTAAACTTATATTAATTAAACTAAATAATCTTTTTTATAAAATAAGTAAATAGTAATTATCACTGTTTTTTTCTACATTAAAATCGGTACAGTAGTTTTTGAGTTTATTCGTTGCAAACATACATACATACATAAATACAAAGGTTTCCTCTTTATAATATTAGTATAGATATAACCCCAAACTTGGGGTCCTTCTACCAGGCAGCGACGACTACCTTTTTTTTTACCAACCTTACGGTTATAAAGCTAAAGGTGTCAGACATCCTTGCGCAAGCACAAGGGACCATCTACGTCAGGTCATAACGTTTTTCAGAAATCTACGCTACGGATGGATATTAGAGATAGGTAATTTACTTACCTATTAAGTATTTACTTGATAAATACTTACAGGTAATTTACCTCTCGTCCGGTGAGATCTTGATACCGTGTAGGGGTAGATCCGCCGCAGGATACTGCCTTAGGAATGTAGGTAGGTAGGGTGCGTGCAGGTAGTCGTAGCTCCTTGATCCTAGTGGCAAGGACATCGGCGTTTATCTGGCCGGCGGACCCCGACAGCTCAAGCATCCGCGCTCCAGGCGCGGTCAGCCGGAACTTCGGGGCAGGAATGTTTAATTCCGCCAGCTTCACGCTCTGTCTTGCCTTAAGGATGGCCTGGGCATACGTCATGCCCTTTGCCTCAGCCTCAGGCCGCAGAGTGAAGACTACCGCGGCCGATCTAGGGGAGCTGAGCTTTTTCATCTTGCCCTTTGATTTGGGCTTGGCCTTTGACTTAGCAGGGGCTGTCTTGGACATAGCACTAGGGGCCGCGTTTGAAGCAGTCCCCTTCTTCCGCTTCTTGCGCTTGTTAGACACAGGGATCCATCCTTTTTCCAGTTGGTCCTGTGTCTGCGCTGTGGCCGATGGTATTGAATGGATGACTCCGTGACCAAAGAGGATGTCGTGGCGGCAATCGTTGATTCGACTGGCTGCTCCCCTGCCAACGTCAAGACGGGAGAAGTCCGAAAAGGACCGGGACGGTTAGGCACGATATGGGCTAAATGCCCTGTCGAGGCAGCGAATAAGATACTACAGGCGGGTCAATTCGAGATCGGGTGTGGTTCGGCGTCAGTACAACCTCTAGAGTCCCGTCCTCAGAAGTGCTTCCGGTGTATGGAAGGAGGGCATACTCAGGCAAATTGTACGTCTCAGATTGACCGCAGCGGGCTCTGCTACCGCTGCGGTAAGGCTGGTCATATAGCCGCGGCGTGCTCTGAGAAAGCGTACTGCCCAATTTGTGCCGAAGCCATGCGGCCGCACGGGCATAGCATGGGGACAAAACTCTGTGTAGCCCCTAAAAATAAGAGGACCAAGACCGCAGTCAAATCTATCTCGGAGCCGGGTCTGGCAAGAGACAGCGCCTTAAACTTGACCGCGATGTATCATAGGTCACACTATCGCGTAGACTGCCGTAGACGGTATAAAAGTTTAAGAGTGATGTCTTATAAGCATGTCTACGATTCGCTATGGCTCAGATGCATTCGCAGTTGTGCTGTTGTTCCACCATCAGCTTGATTCAATAGATGCATTCGTAGGAGCACACTTCTGCTTACATAGTCGTAATCTGTTGGTATACAGTGTCAGTGACAGAAACGAATCGCTGCAAAACCGACTTCACGTAGTCTTGTCTGCCCTACCCCTAGAGTGTAATTTAAGTCCGCGTAGGCGCGGATGGGCGAAGCGGCCCGCGAGCTGAGGCTTGCTCAGCCGCGGCGGTAGGCAGCAACCGTCTGCGACGACCGCCAAACAAGCTAGCGTGGGACCGCCAGAGCCCCGCAGCGCTGGAGCCGTGACAGAAACTATGTTTGCTGCATGCTGGCTTGCTTGCTTGCATGCTGCATGCTTGCCTGCATGCATGCTTGTCTGCATGCTTGCTTTCATTCTGCATGCTTGCTTGCATGCTGCGTGCTTGCTTGCATGCTGCGTGCTTGCTTGCTGTATGTCTGCTTGCATAATAATTATCTATCTATACTAGATAAATGTTATGTGTTTTAAGTATTATATCATGTCAATGTTATATTAAATGGCTGTTATATTAAATGAGTTCAGCTCAATCGTTTGTTATACGTTTTAAAATTATATCATTCCATCATTATATTAAATAAGGGCTACACCCACTTGCCAGAATTTCATTTGCCATAATTTCATCTGCTATACTGGTCAACAGACATATTATTTTTTCTCATAATTTCATATGTCATACTCATTGTTTACTATATTAGTCACGTTTTAGAAACTTTGTTTTCCATAAAGTCAATTTCAATAACATCATTTGTTATCATCATTGTAAGCCGTAATTATCATATGCCATAAGCATAACATCATTTGCTATCGAAATTGCTTCTAGAAAAAAATTATTAAATCGGTTTAAACTAAACGGTCAATAGGTTTAGGTTAGGTTAGGTTAGAACATGCAACACAACGCACGAGCCGAGAGAGCGAAGCGAGCGTGCCGCGGCAGCGGCCGGCGAAGTGCCAGAAAGCCAATCGCTTTTTAGGACAAAGGCGTTAGGTTAATTTTGTACGGAACTATTGTACACGCAGTTGTACTATTGTCAATAAATATCGCCTACAAATGTTTTGCCTACCCACCAATGAATTTAAAACAAGTTTGTAAATAATTGTAAAGCGCCAGTAGGAATTTCATAAGCAAATGCATAGCTTGGATGTATTCGAAATTAATTTAGTATGACGTTGAAATATTCTGTTAAATAATATTATTGCAATTAATAAAATGGATAACAAAACGTATGGCACTCGTATCATTATGGAATGTAATGTACGGGCAAACAAGAGTATGACATAACTTTTATGGTAAACAAACAATTCGGGCAAATGAAATTCGGGCAAGTAAAATTCGGGCATATGAGTATTATTGCTTATATTTTTCGGGCAAACAATAGACAACCATTAAATAAGTGTTATATTAATCAAAACTATATCATTTGATTGTATATTTTTTGATCATTATACGATATGTTGTTATATTATACATTACACACCCCACTAGGCCTGCGTGGTGGTTCATGGCCTGTTCTCTCTATCAATCCATAGGGAAGACTCGTGCTGGTGGAGTGCACTGCGGGGGCAGTGGGGACATAAAATGAGCTGATGATGATGATGAATAATGATAATAATAGCTGACCTTAAAGCCAGGCGTCACGCCGATCTTCTGCATCCACTCTTCGTTGTGGATGAACTTGTTGACGGTCATGTAGAGGCCGCGGCCGGTGGCCTCGAGGCGGCCGTGGATGCCGCCGCCGTTGATCGGCTTGCCCAAAACGCACGCCAAAGCGTTTATGTCGTTGAAGCCTGCACATATAAACATACTATATTTAAACGTAAATGGTCTATCGGTTGACCTTTTAACCACCACAGCATAAATGCTTCGCCGTGTCCTGTACGCCAAGCATTCAATTCAGAGCCCTTTTGTTGTCAAAGTTGCAAAACTTGCAACAGGAATAGAATTTCCAAATATCTTTGGAAATGTGCAGGGCACGCTATAGCTTTTCGATTATAGCCGACTGTAGCGATCAAAAGGTTAAAGAAAGGAAGAGAAACATTTATTAATAAACACACAAACATACATGATATATAAAAAATAAGGCAAATAATATGCAGGACAAGAGAAAAAAATAAGAGATTTTCATTGTACGGGATAATTACTAGGAAGTACCTAGGTGGTCTGTAAGGAAGTAGCGGGAACAACTCTACAATACACTTATAATACTTACTTATTTTATAATGTATGTGTATGTACACATATTACAATCAATTAATCACACTGTATAATTATATTAATAATAATAATAAAAGCATTTATTCATTGCCACACAAAGAAAACAATAAGTTGGTGCATAACATAAATAATTAAAACTAGTGGCCCTGAAATGGCTCCCACTCAGCATAATATCGAAGTACCGGATTGGCACCACGACGCTGGTCTTCCGTGGGTACCAGAAGAGCTTAAATACTACATACAACATTCACATTAAAACATTCTTCTTAAAATTAACATTATAATTAAATTAATCTTAGTAAATAAAAAGGACAGTTTTGTAGAATGTACTAAATATAGGTAATAGGTAGAACATGTACCACATAGTATGCTCGATTATACGTTATTACATATTTGAATTTAGTGTTTGCTTAGAGTACACATTGCTGGTGTTGAAGGTATTTTTTGTATTTACTTTTAAAAGAGCCAACAGTTGCAGAATTTCTAAAGGGGGGGGGGGGGGGAATATTGTTCCAACACTTTGTAGACAAATAACGGAAGCTACCTCTAAAAGCTGCCGTTCTATGACCAGAGCATACAAGACGAGAGGCATCTCGACAAGGCCGATGGGAGAATTGGAGCTTATCGAACAAGTATGATGGGTTTTGAGTCTTGACAATGCCGAAAAGTAAACAAGCGAAGTGAAGGGAACGTCTAGACTGCATATTCATAATTTTGTAATGATTAATGTAAGGAGTAATATGTTCTTTGTAAGGGACAGGAAAACAAAAACGAACACAAGAGTTTTGAACTCGCTGAATAAGTCTCTTGGTTCTGGATAAAAGACATCCGCCAATAACAGTGTCAGCATAGTTAAGCTTTGACAAAATCAGGGATTCACAGAGCCGTATACGAACATCTACGCTGAGGTATTGGCGAATGTGATACAAAACTCTGAGCCTGTAATAACACTGCTGGACGACTTCCGAGATATGTTTCTCGAATTTAAGTCCACCATCCATAAGTACACCCAAACTTCGGGCTTCGGTTACTCGCTCTACGGAAGTCCCCTCAATCAACACATTTGGTGTATGTCTATTAATAAGGTCTATTTGAAATTTTGAACCCAAAACCAAGTATTTGGATTTTACGGGATTTAATAAGAGACCATTCCTGTTTGACCATTCCACGACACGTTTCAAGTCCTCATTTAGCTTCTCCACCGCAGCAGCAGTCTCATTAGGCTAAAATGTGATGTACATCTGAAGATCATCAGCATACAAATGGAATCTACAATTACGTAAACATTCTATGATGTCAGCACTGTACAGAATGAACAAAATTGGACCAAGTATAGATCCTTGAGGAACACCTGCGGTGACTGGAGAAGCCGAAGAGGTGACTTTACTACCATCATTATGATCAACTTCAACCCTCTGAGTGCCTCCGCTCAGATAGCTTGCAAACCATTTCACAGTTGCATTATCAAAGCCGTAAAAGGTAAGTTTGGATAAAAGCAAATCAATGTTGATACAGTCAAAAGCTCTGGAGAAATCTAGTAGCACTAAGATGAGGTAAAATTTTAAAAGTATTTAAATATTCTATCATTTGTAAGCTAACAATTTTTTCTATTATTTTTGATAAAAAAGGCAAAATGGTAATAGGTCTGAGATCTTTGAAGTCAGTAGGATTGTTTGTTTTAGGGAAAGGTTTAACAATACCCCCCTTCCAAATGTCGGGAAAGGTATTTGTTTTAATTAATTGATTAACAATAGCGGTGATAACATTAAGCGTGCGAGGTAATGTTAACAAAATCATATCAAGATTGATACCATCCACACCCTGAGCTTTAGTTGAAAATTTTTTTATTACTTTAGTCACCATTGAATCATCAACTAGACTTAGCTTGAAAGTAGCAGAACTATTTCTATTGAATTCAAAGTACCTATGTCAGTGTTGAGATATCCATGTTATGTTTTACGGGAATGTCTAAGAAATGTTGATTAATACGGTTAGGATCACTAATTCTTGCAGGTAAAACTAAATCCTTTTTCTTAAAATCAACAATATTTCTCTTTATATTTTTCCACAAAACTTTAGAATTGTTAATTTTTTTATTAATGTAATTGTGATAATACGCGGACTTTTCATTAAACATGGCTACACTAACAACACTTGTCATATCTTTGTAATACTGTATATCCTTATCCAACTTGCTTTTACGACTCTCTGCATATGCTTGATCTCGAAGTTTAATCATTTCTTTGATGGTAAATGTAATCCAAGGATAACTACGCTCTTTGATAAAAGTCTTCCTAACAGGAGCATGAACATCAAATATGCACAACAAAGAAGCATTAAAAGACAAAACGCTGCCATTAACTTCATCACATATTAGCCGTTCCCACGGCACTATATTCATCTTTATCAAAAAGTTCGAAATTAATATCTTTGAAGGGACGGTGAGTTATCCATTTAGGTACTGGCTTTATTCTCTTTATAATTAAGTCACTCGTGATAAAAACATGACTGCTTAGATCAGGTATGTGATCGACACAAATATTTATTACTTTGGCATTACAGCAAATCACGTCAATGAGAGTCTCGGAATGTACAGTAAAGTGAGTCGCTTGGGTAACATGTTGCTGAAGATTCATTGTATGCAAAAAATCTGTAAGTTTCTTAGTATTGGAGTCGCTCTTCAGGAAGAGGTTAATGTTAAAATCACCCAAAAGAATAGTATCATACGAACAAAAAGATCCCAATGTTTCCGTCAGCGCGTCAATAAAAGTATCCACATTGACCCATGGCGGGCGATACGCGGTGCCTACAAGTAATTTGTAACCGTTTAGCTTGATGCTGAGCCACATTTGCTCAACACAAGGAGTGTGCGGGTGTGGTAGTACACGTGCATAGATACCACGGCGGAGATAGAAGCCAACTCCACCGCCTCGCGAGCGTACCCCCGCTTCACGAGGCACATGGCGCATAGCCGGGCGGGACCGGCGCACGCGCCTCTTCGCCAGCCCGGAGCCAAGTTTCATTGATTGCCATTATATCTACGGCATGCCGTTCCAGAGCTATGACAAACTCGTCATGACGCGTACCAAGCGACCCAGGGTTAAGGAGGCCGAATTTCAAATTTTTATGTTTGATATATTGAAAGACGTAAGAATAAAGTACCAGAACATATTTACAATTGGTTAAGAACCTTTTCAACATAGTCAGATGTCGATACTCAACAGCAAAGCATGTGTAATGCACATTATCAATACAAACTACATAAAACAAATAACGAAAAGAAGTCTTTCGAGAATGTTTAAAAACAGACAAATTAAAAATTACATTTTTCATGTGATTAACAAAAATGAGCACAATTATGATACTCGTAAATAACGGAACACCCAAACAATATAAAACTATCTTTATAAAATTATTTGTATATAATATGTTATATAGAAGAATTGTGTAGAAGAAGAAGAAGTTATGTAGAAACAAGAAATGAGAAAAAACAAACAAATTAAAAATTACATCTCTCATGTGATTAACGAACATGAGCAATGTAATTTTTAATTTGTTCGTAAATAACGGAACACCCAAACAATATAAAACTATCTTAATAAATTTATTTGTATTTATAATGAGTAGAAACAAAAAACTTAAATTAAGAACATCTCTATTATTAAACCTGTGTCTAAGTGAATATCTAAAAGCAGTAGAGTTTACACAATTACTAGTTGTACATGTACATATACAAAACCCTAACACTATGACACGGTAAGATAATATTACCTTAGATAGTATATAACAAAAGAAACATGTTACCATAAACACTACGGTGTATAATTTAATAGAAATACCAAGAGCAAGTATACAAAGAACAGAATGATAATAAAGTGGTTGGACAACAAGGTCAAAAAGTCTGAAAATACCTTTTGATTGACATAATTTACTAATAGGGACAAAACATTTATTTCTTTTAAAACAAGTTTTATATAAATTACACGTCTTATTACTGTAACACTTTCCAGCCTGTTCATTTAAATAACTCGACAGTAAAGACATAAAAGAAGAATCCTTAAATTTTATTATTTTATCAGGCAACAGCTGAACCAGCCGAGCCAACAGCGTCCGGGCCAAAAACCCTGACCAGGTCCGACTCCGTGCGCAACCGATGGCGGGGAGACTCTTTGACGGGGTGACGTCGTGCAAATATCTTCCCATTCCTTGTCCAGATAAATCGCCATTCCAGACGTGACCAGACCAGAGAAGACGGTTGGCACGGGTCAATCGCTCGTTCAAGTAGAAGCGACGGGGTGGATCCGGAAGACCGACTCCCTCGGTGGTGGCCCCACGGCGTACACGGGCCGCCCGCAGAAGTTCATCGCGCACAGCTCGACGCACCAGGCGAACAACAATAGGTCGCGGTCGAGACATTCCGCTACTCTGGCTGGTCTCCGGTATACGACCAACGCGCGTAGCGCTAACCAGCTCCTGCTGATCTAGCTGAACTCCAAGCTTATTTGCCAAGCTCATGACAATATGGTGCGTTCCTTCTCCTTTATGCTCGGGTATATTAGTTATTTCGATGTCATTAAGGAGAAGTTCCTGATCACGTTCGTTTAGTTCGGTCTTTAACAACTCGACAGTAGACAAAGACGCACCATCAGTCGTGAGGCACACGCCGTCACCACTTTCTAACTTGTCGACACGGGCGGTTAGTTGATCCAAGCGAGTTTCACACAATGCAATCCGCGACGTAAGCCCAGACAGCACCTCATTAAATGACTGGACTAGACGACGAGTATTACGCATTTCCTCACGTAACAAACGCATTTCCTCTGCTAGTGACTGAACGTCACCATCACCAGACGCAACAACAGAAAGATGCTCATCAGAAGAGCTCGGTATTGATCCTCCACGACGACACATAACTTTGTCGTCATAGCTACGGACAGGAGTATTGCTATTGTCCGTCTTAGGCTGCTTACTTTTACACGAATCGCACTTCCACTTCAGTCTGTGTTCCCCAGTCAAGGTATTGCGAAAGCGTTGCTCGCTAACACCCGTGCACAATATGTCATAATGTTCAGAGCAGACACTACAACGCAAGAACTGCCTGTCCTTTATAACGTTCAAACAAGCAGCACAAGAAATTTTACCAGGAGCCATAGTATTTTCCTTGGTTTTTCCCTTTTTAATTTTAAAATTTGTATAAATATTTTTTATTTGTTCAATATGCACAAAAAAGAAAAAAAAAAAAAAAAAGAACCAAGCAATCACAAAAATAATTTTCCTTGCTCGGGAATCGATCCAAGGACCTCACTGATATGACGCCCCCAATGTTGCACCACTAGTACACTGCTTATTGATTACCGTTACATATTATGGCGGTATGTACAATGTACGAATTGTGAAAAAATATCGAATGGGATTGAGGATATAGGGTTCTTGTGTCACAAGAACGTTTGGTTTTCAATAATGACAACAAGGCCGACGGTTTTACCCTGTATTTACATATCAAGCAACTAATGCTGCTATTTGTTACGAGCTGTCAGTATTTGTTTTACCTAATGTCTTGGAGTAGGTATCGACGACCCAAGCCATTTCTCGGCTGGAGGTGTTCACGTCTGGCGCCGGCACGTCTATTGCAGCTCCTACAAAACAAAATATGTAATTAGAAACCTTAATTTTTTTTTATTCCCTAAAAGGGTAAGAAGCACTTTGCCTTTGTCCCATCTGATGTAAAGTGATAAGTGATGATAAGGCCGAAGGTGGAAGCGCACTACACCCTGAATCCTATCCCTATGCTGCTTGTATGCAGTTGGTGCGATATTATTGAACTCGACTGTACAGACGCCTGCACTTTTACCTATCCAAAACTGTCGAATCTCAGACATAAAGTTGAAAGTCTATTGAGGAAATATGTCAGTTAGTGTTAGTCTGACGTGCGACGTGTGTCCGTAACACATATTGATGGTTGATAATTTAACTACTATTATTTACCAATATAATTCTTCTTGGCCAATTCTATGGTATATCGTCTAGTTATTCTTTGTAATTCAGCTACTGTGTATTTTTTCGGATCTATGGCTACCCCTGAAAATAAAGTACATTAAATTAATTTACATATGTAAATTATTATAATAACCCTCCTTCTGACGCAGTCGGGTAAAAATATACTCAACTCTGCAAGTTGTTAAACATTAAAACAAACACTTTTTATAAGAATTTTTATGCACAGTGATATTTCTACGACGACGCCACCGTATTTCGGTCGGTAGCATTGTTTTATGGGTTATTCCACATTCGTCATAGTAGAATCTTGTCACACCACTTTATGGTTTCAGATCAATAATGCTACGAGTATGTCTGCGATATCAATCTTTGCAGCGGCCTTATGTGTCGCGGTAGCATGTGCTGAAGCTGTGGCCTAGTTGGCCACACTTTGTCTTTTGTTTTTGTGATTATTGTGTATGTTAGTAATTTTATTGATTTTTCATTTTTTTATGTAATACATTTTTGTTGTAGTGTGTGCCAATAAATGTACCTATTTTCTTCCTTTTCTTCTGTCACAATAATGAATAAGTTATAAACTATAAACCAAAGCCTGTAATCAGTTTTTATACAAGCCTTAAGTTAGTAATGACTAAATTATTTTATATTTTAAACAATTTCAGTTCAGTACATTATATTATTAGACTTTGATATCCTATGTTTAACTGAAACTCGTCTCAAAATAAACTCTTACTTAGATGTTTATGCTATAGGGGTACACACTACTAAAGGCAGTTGTAGACAGCTTTGTCTTATACAAATTATGTCATTTCGGCGTAACTATCATGGTATCGTTAGTATTAATAATTAATTTCGCATTATTAATATGAATGCAACTTACCCCCTTTAGCGCCTCCGAAAGGAATGCTGGAGCAAGCGCACTTGAACGTCATCAGCGCCGAAAGCGCCTTCACTTCTTCAAGGTTTGTATTTTCTGTGAATCTGGTTCCTAAGAAATCAACATTAAAACCGTCAATAAATTGCGTAAATGTGTCAATCAGTGTGAAGAAGACATCCAATAAATGAGGGAGAAAGAAGAGGACTGGTGAATCCCTCGGTAAGCACTTCGTACGAAAACCGCTTATACCACGGCGAGTGCTCTGAAGAACTCTTTGACCTTATCCCACCTTCTCCTTTCGTACGCGTGCTGCTCTCCGGAGTCACCGCTGTACTGTCTCGAACATTCCATCGCGCACAAAGAAATTTGGTGACTCGTTTCTTTGTCGCACATCCAAAAGATGGAAAAGTCAACCAGCACCAGTTTTCTCTTCTTCCTATGATATGGCGTCCTTCAAACGAGAAATGATGAAACTATTGTTATACGCCCATAGTCAAGTACAGAACAGGAGATAGTGCTGATTGTAACATAGGCCTATATCGTTGGCTACAGTTATAGCTAAGGTGCTGGACAGTTTGCTTGAGCGACAGCTAAGTAATTATCTGGACATACACGATGCACAATTTGGCTTTCAGCCAAATCTATTTACTGAGAGTGCAATTCTGTCGCTTAAGCATACTGTTCGGTATTATACAGACAGAAAAACGTCTGTATATGCATGTTTCATGGACCTGTCCAAGGCATTTGATTTGATATCTTACGACATTCTGTGGAGAGAGTTGACTGACGGGTGTACCTGTCGAGATTATTAATATCTTTAGGTTTTGGTATAGCCGTCAGACCAATCAGGTGAGATCGCTCTCGGATGAATACCGGCTCAGGTGTGGCGTTAGACAGGGTGGGATAACATCCCCGAGACTGTTCAACCTCTACATAAACCAGCTGCTCGTTGAGCTGAACAATGCACAGATCGGTTGTCATATAAAATTCAAAATTTAAAATTATTTATTCAGTTTAGGCTACAAATAGCTCTTATGAACGTCATTATGCCATCGGTTCGTAAGTCTACTCTGGGCGGGAGACCTTGTACCGAGAAGAACCGGCAAGAAACTCAGCAAGTGTCAAGCTCTTTTCTCCCTTACAGTGTCAAAAATATTGGAAAATGCCCTATCATAAAAAGACACCTTCCATCACAAATTAAAACACAAAATATTAACAAAATAGGAAAAATAATAATACCTATCTAAGTTTGTAAATTTACATCAGTTACCAGTTAAAATTTTCACAATGTCATACAGTACTAATAAAGGTCAAAAATTGTCTAAGAAAAAAGAACAAAGTTAAACTAAAGTTAATAATAATAATAATTATTATTATTATTAGCCCTCGCTGTCATAGTTAATAATAATAAAAAATAATAGTATGCAAGAACAGACCAGCCTCCACAGGCGGCACCCGTTCACGAGTATGAAATATGAATCAGCCATCGCTTCACTCAACCATATCTTAGGGAATGTAACGACCCGACGCACATGCCATTTGTTTTTGTTTTTTTCGAGATTTCGAAAAAAACACTAACTTGGTAATATATTACCACATTCTCACCACAGTTCACTAAAGATTATGCATTCACGAGAAGATTTAACAAAAAAGTTTATTCGAAATTTAACAAAACACTACACAAACGATATCTATTTACGCGGAAGTGCAGCGGTGCACTTGTAATTAGGGTATGTAATACCGGAATGATTTTCATACCGGTATTGATGATCGGTATTTTTATAAATACTGCTAGTTACTGGTTAAAAGATTCCAAGAACGATTAGTAAGTCTTGTTTGCGGAGAGTGATTAAAGCAGTTTTCTACGCTAAGTATATGGCAGAAACACTCAAACTATTTATCAACTCCCTTAGAAACCACAAAATGAGTTATTAAAGTATAGGACTTGTACTATTATGAATTCTATGGTACCTATAGGTAATTATGAATACTAAAGAAAATGTATTTATTATTTAATTAATTAATTTATTATTATTTAATTTATTTATTTATTTATTAAAACCTTATACTACATTACAGGTTCTCTTTACCTAATGCGATAGCGTGGCCATCCTCAGAAACTAGTTACTACCCTTTGGTCTCGTAACGTTCAAGTTTCAAAATAACATACATATAATATCTGAAAACACAAATGTTGAAAAAATTTCCACGAGCAGGATTTGAACCTGCACCCTTCTGACATTCCGGGTCAGGTGCTCTTCTAATTGAGCTATCGTGGTTCTAACCAGCCCGCCAAAATTATTCAACACTTTTTACTTTGAAAGCCAAAGGCGCCCATTCAATGTCAACAACTACCGTCATTAACATCCGATCATAATATTTTTACAAATATTAAAGATCGGTTAAGAAGTAAGCAAGCTATTTATAGATGTTCAAATATTTTTTAACGCAGATTTTGTTGCGAACAAATTATAAAAACACAAATGTTGAAAAAATTTCCACGAACAGGATTTGAACCCTTCTGACATTCCGGCTCAGGTGCTCTTCCAATTGAGCTATCGTGGTTCTAACCAGCCCGCCGAAATTATTCAACACTTTTTAATGTCAACAACTACCGTTACTAACATCCGATCATAATATTTTTACAAATATTAAAGATCAGTTAAGAAGTAACCAAGCTATTTATAAATGTTCAAATATTTTTTAACGCAGATTTTGTTGCGAACAAATTATAAAAACACAAATGTTGAAAAAATTTCCACGAGCAGGATTTGAACCTGCACCCTTTTGACATTCCGGGTCAGGTGCTCTTCCAATTGAGCTATCGTGGTTCTAACTAGCCTGCCGAAATGGTCAATAACAAAGGCTGTGGTCAATAACCGATATTTCCGCTTGGCAAAGCCACACCGGAGCCGTCCTCACAGAATAGTTTAATTTAGGTATCGACAAACAAGATCGTAGAAGGGTTAAAGCAATGTGTGTTGGCAACCGCTCCAAATGACTACGGCTTGACAATAGTTCCTGATTCTTGGCGGACAGGACTTCAGGTATTGCCTCCAAAAAGATTGGAGCACCCAAAATTTTAAAACTTGCCCTGTCCAGAGTTTTTACGCCTGGTAGAATATTTTGTATAGCGGCCGACGGATTGGCGTTACAACTAAAATATTCACACTTCTTCATATTAATATTGAGACCAATATCTCGAAGCCTAGGAATAAGTGTCTGAATGTCCTTGGCCACAACATCCGAACTGCCCCCTACAGTGCCATCATCCAGGTACCAAATGTTTAATGGCGATTGCAATGCACACAATTGAAAATGAAGGTACCGTAGAAAGAAAGTAATGTAACTGTAATGTAACTGTAAACCGTTGAGGAATTCCCTCGACTGTCTATGGTCTCCATCATCAGACCTGTAATGGCACTTATAACCCTTAAGGGTGCAAAGTTCTCATCAATAGAAATGAATTAAGTCCAAATACAAGGTAGCTACTGTAAAACGTTGAGTATTTCCCTTGACTATCCTTCGGCTCCATCATCAGATCGACTCCAGAGCTTCATTAAATAGTAGTGCTTTAAAATACGTAATGAAAAAAATAACAAACGTACTAGTCGCCACTACGATTTACGAAGGTTCCCCTCGATTTCTTCAGGGTTCTATCATCAGATCCTGACCTGATGACCATGGGGCCACCTGGAAAGTATACCCTTTCAAACAAAAAAAGAATTTTCCAAAACGGTTCAGGTGTCTTCGAGTAATCGGGTCACATACATAAATAATATAAATAACTGTGTAAAGTCTATAAACTAAAATAAATACAAGTTAATATAGGCAAGTACAAATACACAACTCCTTAACCGTCAGGAATTGTAACTTAATAGTACACAAATAGTCTTCAAACGTCCCTATAATATTTAAAGACTAATTCTCTAACTACTAGTTGTAATTACTTTCATGTGTACTATCACCCCCACAGAACACCCTGAGTCGGGCGTTGCTGTTCAAAACTACACTCCGTATAATATATACAAGTTGAACATTATAACCTAATCCTTTTTTGAAGTCAGTTAAAAATATAATATAATAAATTGATAAAAGTTTACTAATCTGGATCTGGATAATTTGAACTTTCTAGGTCATCTGGAACTGGGTTAGAGTTTTGATCTATATAGATCACAGTCAGTCAGTGATAAAAATGGCGATTTTTGGACGTTAATATTTAAATAACCGTTTGAGGTGTGTTTATAAAATTTGGAGCACATATGTATCTCGCAAGTCTCAATATATGAACCAATAGACATGTTTATGTGAAATAGTTTTTGAGTTATGAGGGGGTCAAAAGTGGCTCCAAATGGTTCGTGTAATATTGCACACGGTGCTGCTCGCAGTTCTGTTAGCTTAAACTTGTCTTCACGCGCTACCGCGTGTCTAGATTGCGTATACTTAATTAATTATTACTTACTAATTCTCACGCTATGATATTACGAGTGCTTCTTTGTCTCTTATTCAGAAATTCTCGTAATTTATTATTGACAGCAAAAATTCTAAAACGTATCTAATAAAATTATAAAAAATTGCAATAAGTACTTAATATGTTTCATAGTGCATTTCATTTCATTTCAATTTTAATTCTGAGCTCACCGACGAAAATCGCCTCCATCAGTCCGTTTTATCAATGAGTGAACAAACCACAATATTTTTAGACAACGCTAGTGTTGTAAAGCGTGGTAATTAAGCTAATAACCATTATTTGATGGAGGCCTTTGCCCAGCAGTGGGGCAATAGGCTATTTACTTACTAGTGTTGTCGCACATTACCCGTGTGGGTAGTATTCCTGTTCCTGGCGCCAAGTCGCACAGTGTCCCGTGTTTTACTTTGAAAGACGTTATGACAATGTATCTCAATGACATTATTGACATTATAATGAAACAACCGACCTCCCATGCAAGGCAGGCGGTGCAAGCTGTGCTCCGCGCGGTAGCCCTGGATGATCTCGTACTCGCCGGTCTTGCGCTGCAGCGGGAACTCGAACTGCAATGCGCTGCTGCACGACCCAATCACCTGCAACCCGACCACAACACTAAGTCATACATTCACATTAAATACGTAGTTCCAACACACACAAGCTCTAGAAATTTGTTAAATGAGATATACATTGCTTTAGTACAGTCGATAATAACCTACTGTATACATGTTTGGGGGGGAGCCTATAAAACGCGGTTTATTGAAGCTGAAAGGGCACAAAGAGCTTTAATTAAAGTTATGTATTTCAAAAAGCGACGTTTTCCCACTGATGAGCTTTACAAAATTAGCAACTTACTTTCCGTACGCAAACTCTATATCATCCATACTATAACAAAAAAACATAAAACATATGATCCAAATGTAGAAAATAGGAGAAGGAAAGACATTGTACTTAAAGTGCCTACTACTAAAACTGTGTTTGCTAAAAAACAATATGATGCACAATCAGCTCGAATGTATAATGAAGTTAATAAAAGGATTAGTATATACAATAAATCACATCATGAATGTAAATCTAGATTAAGTAGGTACTTGGATTCAAACCCTTACTTATGAAGAAACTGAATTAATCCTGAAATAAAAGGAGTTTCTAAGTGGTTTTAAACAACTATTGAACAAAACACACACACACCCCCCCACACACACACAAACACACACACACATACACTCACACCCCTACACACACACACACATACACCCCCCCTACACCCCCCCACACACACACACACACACATACCCACATACACATCCCCACACACAAACCCACACATATCTTTATAGCAACTTAAGTTAAACTAGTAAAAATTACATTTCGCTGCCCTATTATTGCTTTGTACTAACTCCACTTTTTAGGTATTTTATTTTTTTTGTACCATGTTAAAGAAGTAATTTTTCTGTACTATAACCACTGATCGGATCGTAAAGTTTTTGTATAGTCACTGAGATACGCAATATAAGATTGTTCTACGTCCAGGTATTGAAGAGATATGAAATGCATTGTTTTGTTCTATATCCATAAACAGTTTATTTTGAATCTGATGGTACAAAGCTATATTATGAAACTTTGCACCTTGCTTTGTTCTATATCCAACCATGTAAATTTTATGAGGAAGGTACCTACATGCCAAATAAAGATGACTGACTGACTGATTGATACGTAAAGATAGATTATATGATTGTATTATATTATTCAATTTTTTACGTATTACATACTATTTAGTATAATGGACGAAGTAACGATTTACTCCCACTTCATCATGTTCTCATTTAATCCTTTTAAGTTTATTCTATTTATTATTTTCCCATTCCATCATGTTTACTTTGAAAAAAAAAACACAAATAAAAAGACTTTATATTTATTTTACTAAGTACTAAAAATTGTGCAATAAAAACTAAAAATAACTAAATTTAAATAATTTTATTCAATAAAATTAGTTAACTTTTGAAAAAAATTGTAATAAAGGTAAGTACTTATTATTACCTATTACTTACATATAAAAAAACAGCCTTTTAATAAAAATTGTTGCTAACTTAACTTAAAAAACTGCTTCTTTAATTTAAAGCTCTTGACGGTGTAGCTTTTTCATCCAAAGCTATTTTATAATTATTTTAGCTATTTTATTTGCTCTTTTTAAAGTTTTTAACGTTTTTAAAGTTTTTTCTTTAATAAATGTAGTTTTCTTACACCTGAACGTAAGTTTTCTTTATTTTACAGTATAGATAACATTCCAATTTTGCTTGAGATAATGTTTTCGTCACTGATATTTAGCCACTGGATAGCACTTTCTAATTTTGTTGTCATTTTGTTTCTTAAAGAATTAACCTGTTTGATAACGATAACACTTCTTTTTCTCGGGGCTATGAATGATGTTATGTACTTTTTGTGCAATTCTAACTTAAAATATTTTTAATCAGACTTAAAACACAAGAGTCAATGTTTACATGACGGCAGCGCCATTTAATAATTAGAAAATTATAAATTTATTTAAACACAAATAAAAACACAATCAATAAATTTATTTTCAACGAATGTTTTGTTAATCCTTGTTTTTTGCCAACTACTTTAACGTTACTGTTATTCCAATATTTTAGAGAAGACAAACCAGACAAAAAAATAAGAACCGCTGCACACAACTATGAAAACATTTTCAATATGTTTATTCATTCTTATTTTTTTATTTAAGTAGTATTTATAGTCATCATAAATGAGGAGATTTTTCCCTTCAAAGGGAAAAAAAATTTTATGTTTTATATTAGTTGCCACCTTAGATGTTGCCACTATATCGGTCATTTTGTTTATTCAACTATGAATAAATTTTAGATAAACAAATTTATAGACAGAACATTTTATACTATTGATTTTGTGTTTATTTTTTTTAATTTTAATGGTCAACTTTTGAGTCTTGTACCCTGTTACTTTTTATAACTATTATGTTTGGTAATTTTTTTGGTAATTCTTTGACAGAATTATACTAAATAACGACATATTGTCTTATTGTTTTAAAATATAAACATGTCTCATTTCATTTAAAACATTTTTAATTGATTTTCTCCAATCAGTCCTTTAATTTATATACATTTACATGTACTTAGTACTGAAATTATTTACTCTGAGGTAATACTATATTTAATATTGCTTTGTACTAAGTAAGGATAAAGAACAGAACAATAGTAAAAAAATTAAAGTACAAAACAATAATGTCATAGGTTTGCTAATTTTGGACTACATAGTACAAAAGTAATTTAAATTTTATTTCATTATTATTATTAAATATGTTCAAAAACCAGTGTAATTTACATGGAACAACTCCTCAAAAACCTGTTTAGCCAATGGGGCACATTAAAGTTCAGATTAGTATTACATAAGGGATGTATGATTTTTCAAAACTTTGGATGTCGATAACTCGAAACTAAGGCGAGTGGAGTTGGTACAGAGCAATAATAGGGCAGCGATTTGTAAAATTTAATACATTTATATAAAATAAATTCACAGTCAAATATCACAAATTATGTTATATGAAGAGCAGAGCCTTCTGAAACAAGTATTGTTATGCTCAAAAGGAGACTCTGGCCCCCTGCTGCTGTAAAATGATATTTGAACGTAAATAAATATTTTTGATTTTTTATTTTTATTTGTTGATACAAGTCAAGTCATAAACTATCTTTATACTACACCTGCTTGAAAGTAGAAAGTACGTCATTGCATATCGAACAAATATGCGGGGAGAAAACGCAAAAACCACGTAAGAAATGGATTTTCATACACTTTTCTCTCCCGCTCAGATGCGTTTTCTCCCCGCATATTTGTTCGATATGCAATGACGTACTTTCTACCGTAAATTTGATAAAGTATCAGGTGTAGTATAAAGCACTATGTATCACTCGAGAGAAACTGCGAATCCCGATCTCGGGTGTTTTAAAGCCCTCGCCTACGGCTCGGGCTTCAAACGACACCCTCGACGGTAATCGGTCACTTTCTCCTCTCGGTGAACAATGTACTATTATACTACACCTGCTTGGAAAGTACCTTGATACTTTATCAAATTTACGGTAGAAAGTACGTCATTGCATATCGAACAAATATGCGGGGAGAAAACGCATCTGAGCGGGAGAGAAAAGTATATGAAAATCCATTTCTTACGTGGTTTTTCTTTTTTAATTTTGGGTAAGACTATGCGCCGGTAACCTAAATATCAAAAGCCAAAAAGTTTTTACAGTGAGTTTTTATCTCCAAGTTCGCAAAATGACACTGGCCACTAGCTGTGTGTTGGATGGTGTCGGGCTGGCAGTGCGACCCTGCGGCGGCAGGATAAACAATTTGAAAAAAGAACATGTGAAAATTGCAGACGCCATTGGCGCCATTTCCAATTTGTGTGTTGTTTGAGGATTCAGTTTTCGTAGAAAGTAAAATAAAACTATCAAAATGATAAGTAGTGATAGTGATGATGAAGATTTTTTAACTCCGCCGCAGTTGAAGGAAACAGCAAAAATACTGATTGATAACCTTTTACCACAGAAATCAATTAAAAAATATAATAAAACTTATGACGATTTTTTGCAATGGAAAAGTGAAAAAAATGCGGCATCTTTTTCTGAAACTTTTTTGCTAGTATTTCAGTGAAAAAGCGCAAAAATACAAACCAAGTACGTTATGGTCTATATACTCAATGTTGAAAAGTACTATATTGACAAGAAACGACATAAATATTCAAGAATACAAAAAACTTACAGCAATCCTCTCCTAACACAAAAACCAAAATTCAGCGATCATTTGTTATATCGGGCTTATTTTATGAGATAATAAAGAAATATAACGAAATTCGCCCCAGTGACCCCAAAACCAATCGGTTTTTACTACAATATAAAAACAAAAAATGTACGAAACAAGTAATTGGGAAAAACAAAATAAGTACTGTGCCAAGAGAAATAGCTTCCTACCTTAATTTACTCAATCCACTAGAATACACTGGCCACTGCTTTCGCAGAACTTCAGCGACTATTCTTGCCGATACTGGTGCTGATTTAACCACAATAAAACGCCACGGTGGTTGGAAATCGTCCGCTGTTGCAGAAGGTTACATAGAGAATTCCGTAGAAAACAAAACACGAATAAATAACCAAATATCGGGATCGATTAATGTGCATCAAGACTCATCTCCTCAACCATCAACGAGCGCGGCGATGCCAAATGCCCCTCAGCAGCCAGTTGCCCCTCTGGCACCACAGCCTTCTACGAGCGCAGTGCCAACAGCACAGCCAGTTATTCCTCCTACATTGTCGCAAACATCTCAAACAAACATTAATGGAAAAAGTGTTACATTAAGCTTCACTAACTGCAACAATTTCAATATAAATTTCAATTAGTAAAGATTTCGTTTTTTATTTTCCTTGTAGGTGTAGTATAAAGCACTATGTATCACTCGAGAGAAATTGCGTAATCGGTCACTTTCTCCTCTCGGTGAACAATGTACTATTTTTGTATTTTTTAATTTACTGCGTCCTTATAGTGTGCAAATAAGGATTGTATTTATCTCTATCTAAAAAGCATAAGCTAAACAAACCTATTTGGCTTATTTTTTTTTAAAGTTGTTTCAATGTTGTATATTTGTGATAAATAAACTTCCATTCATTCATTCTTTCATTTCTAGGAGCCATTTTACGATTCGGTATTCCATACAATATTGTTCCAATTCTTTTAAACCCAAAGTCTGCTATGGAAAGTTTCGACCCTCAAAATGGCACTACATTTTATCAAATGTAGTGTATCCACTACTTGTTGTAAATGTACTCTGATCCATTATATATAATATAATCAAAAGCATTTATTGGATCTTCGCGGTACCATAATTTATTTCACTTTCTTTTCAATGACATTATTCTATACAAAACTCCATTTAAGTTCTGGCAGTTCCTATTTTGTTTCGAGGATTGATTTTGAGCTGTTACCTTCTGTCAACTTCGCCGGCATTAATATACCATACTCAAAGACAGTGAAAAACTTGGGTGTTGTTTTTGACCAGTGTCTCACTTGGCATTCGCAAGTTGATGCTGTTCGGAAAAGGGTCTTTGCTGCGTACAGTTCACTCAATCGTCTTCGTAATTTCCTGCCAATTAGCACAAAGATCACTCTGGCGCAAACTCTCCTGCTTTCCATCATTGACTACGCTGATGTGTGCTACGCTGATCTTTCGGAGGAACTTCTAAATAAACTGGAGCGTTTGCAGAATCTCTGTATTCGGTTTATTTATAACTTGAGGAAGTATGACCATGTCTCGATTTTCCGAGCTCAGCTTAAATGGCTGCCAATTCGCCGGCGTAGAGACTTACACGTTCTTTCCTTTCTGTATACTGTCCTCTTTCTACCCACTTCACCTTCATATCTTCAAAATTGTTTCTCCTTCCGTTCCACTTCCTCAAGCCATACCTTGCATTCTGCCTATAACCTAGCTCTTGTGACTCCTCTTCACTCAACTAATTTCCTTTCCTATTCTTTTTCTGTGCATGCTGTCTGGTTATAAGATTCTTTGCCAGAGCGCATTAGAAGTGCTCGCACGTTGGAGTCGTTCAAGGGTCACAAAAATTAGAAAGTCACGGAAAATTAGAAAGTTTAAGAATACTTAACCATCATATGAAGTTATTTCTAATGTAACCTTTTTTGACAATTTAAACTTTTTTAATGTAACCTTATGGCGTTTGACATAAGATTGACAGAATGCGTGCTGTAAATATCGTCAAAGAGACGATAAAACAGACGCTTCGGTCGGAGTTATTATATTGATAAAATACATAAATAATTAATTTATTATTTCTTACAAAGAGGATGTAAAAAATTAATTTCTTAGTGCACATCACGGTTACTTCAGAGCTATCACGCCTAATACTTATTAAAAGTTCAATTTAGGAGTTTTGGTAAGTTTGGTTAGACTAACATACACGTTACTAATATAAAACGTTGTATCATCATCATCATCATCAGCCATATGACGCCCACTGCTGGGCATAGGCCTCCCCCAAGGATCGCCACACCGATCGGTCCTGCGCTGCCCGCATCCAGCGGCTTCCCGCGACCTTGACCAGATCGTCGGTCCACCTTGTAGGGGGCCTGCCTACGGGACGTCGTCCGGTGCGTGGTCGCCAATCGAGAACCTTTCCGCCCCAACGGCCATCGGTTCTCCGCGCTATGTGTCCCGCCCACTGCCACTTCAGCTGAGCAATCCTCCGAGCGATGTCAGTTGTTTTAGTTCTCCTGCGGATTTCATCATTTCTGATTCTATCGCGCAGGGAAATACCGAGCATCGCTCTCTCCATTGCTCGCTGGGTGACCTTGAGCCTTCTTATGAGACCCATAGTAAACGTTGTATACTTGGTTATAAAGAAGAATACAATAGTTTTCTTAAATTTACAGTTGAATTTCGGTTTAAAAATGCCAGCAATTAGACGTACAAACTTAAGTCGCAACTTTTTGCAAATTTATTTTATGGACGATTGAGCAAGACAAGTCGATCAGCGTTGTGCACACAACAATTCGGTGAAAAGACCAATTATATGTCGCCTGTTCCCGTGTCGGAATACCAACAAAACTATTTATACCTATACGCTCCAGAAAAAAAAAATGTTGTATATCATAAAGCATTTAGAATAATAAACAATTTGTTACTGAAACATTTTTTTTCTTAATTATCAATATCATCATCATCAGCTCATTTTTTGTTCCCACTGCTGAGGCACCAGTCTTCCCTATGGATGGATAAGGAGAATGGGCCATAAACCACCACGCGGGCCCAGTGCGGATTGGTGGTTGTTAACGACTGCTAACGCAGCCGGGACCAACGGCTTTACGTGCTTTTCTGAAGCACGGAGGAGCTCGAGATGATAAATTTTTGGTCACCCATCGATGACCGGCCTTTGCGAAAGTTGCTTAACCTCAGCACTCGCAGACCGGGCGCGTTAACTACTGCGCCATCGAGCTCCGCCATCGAACTCCATCCATAGCTTCGATCAGTATTAATTATACCAATTCGAAACCAATATTCCTAGTTAAGACAGGACAACGTCTGTCGGGTCCGCTAGTAATTAATAAAATACAACCAGATCGAAACAGTGATAAAACAACAATGAACAAATTTTCCTTTTGGCAAGTACATGAAAATATTCAAACACATTCTAGACATCTATAACTTTTAACTCATAAGCTAAATGCCAGCCAGTAACTATCATAGACATAAAATTCTCCCAAATCTATATTTCAACATCCCCTAATTTTTTTGTTTTTTTTTTACATGTTGTGGTTATCTTTTATAAGTATGTATGTGTTTATTTATAATGGAAAGTGTCATGCTATGATCGGGCATTTTCCAATATTTTTGACGCTGTAAGGGAGAAAAGAGCTGGACACTTGCAGAGTTTCTTGCCGGTTCTTCTCAGTATAAGATCTCCCGCCCAGAGTAGACTTACGAACCGATGGCATAGTGACATTCACAAGAGCTACTTGTAGCCTAAACTGAATAAAATGATTTTGAATTTGAATTTGAATTTGAATATTCAGCCTCAGTAGGTACTGGAAAGAGCAGTAACTGACTGTTCACGTGAACACCAGTGGATTGGATCATCACCAAAAATATTCAAAGCCAGTCGTACAAATAACATCTGAACCTGAGCACATGTTAGTCATTAACTACTAAACACACAACTAACCTAGAAAAAAGTATAGAAAATGCATGCCTGGAAGAAACCGAGAATGAAAATACACTTAGCATTGTACAAAACATTGCAAAAAAGCTAAATTTAAACCAAAAAAATATAGAAGAAGTAAAACGAGTGAGCGAGGAGAAAAATAAAAAGGAGGGAGGGGTAGGCCCCGGCCGATTGTTGTTACACTGCGCACGAAGTCGGCGAGAGATGAGTGGGTAAAGATGCGTAAAGTATCGCTTACTAACAACGTTCTACCATAGTAGAATGAAACAAGTAGGTCAACTCGGCCCCCGAGCAAACGATAATCACCTAAACTTGTAGGGCTGTCGCTTTTAATTAGAATGAGGTAGGTATCTTCATATAAAATAAGAACATACTTAGAAATATGAATTCATGGATTTCAGAGAACCCCCGATCTACCTAAACGTAGTTTGTCAACTGTACAACACAACAACTTACAATAGGTAAGTAGATACGGTCAACAGCACATCACGGTAAACACTTGCAGTTCGATATTAGTACTTATGCCCACAACATAAGAGCGGTACAAAGTCCAAAGTGTTTCATCTGACTGTTCCTAATTAGTCCCTTGTTTTCGCGGTAGGGTATACCGGGTAATCTAATAAATTAAACTTACAAATCCGTAGGTACATGTATTTAATCTAATCCACGAAATCTGGAGCAGAACTTAACTCTTTCGGTAGTAAATAAATGACGCAAAATTGTGTAATTAAGTTAGGCAGGAGGTACTCACTCACCGTTCTTGTTCGGTAGGTAAAGTAAAGAAAGAAAATTCTGGATGGACAAGCTGCTATTAAGACATCCATAAACACTGCAATATCTCTTGTTTTTTTTTTTTTTGTAACCATCGTTGACCTTGACTTACGTTTAACAAATTATAATCTACGTGCGAGCGGCAGCGGCGCCGGCACAGCGACGAAACACGCAGACGCGCGCGGCATTATGTACGGCTCAGCCGCGACTGGCGCATCATTAGCATCAATAAACTTTGTCAGTGTATGCGTGCGACGATGCGTACGGACGAGTTGGCTCGGCTGCGCTCACATACAAGCCGCGCTGGGTGCGTATGTATAAAGATGACCTACCTACTTGTTTCATTCTACTATGGTTCTACTAAGCAACAACAGCAACAACAGCAACAAGCGTATTTTTGTCAATGAATGTCTTACACGGCAATTACGACAACTGTTTTGGAATGCTAAAAACATGCTCAGAGACAAGTATAAATTCATTATTATCTTAAAATACTTGTCAAGAAAGATGAAAGTTCTAAAATCCGTAACATTCGTTCTAACACGGATGTAAACAACCTACTGAGCGCAGGGAGCTTCGAAGGTAGCAAATAATGACGCACGCTTGTATTGTGCGCGTACACACGGCGTGATTTCCTAGTTGTTTTTTAATGATAAGTGATCTTTTAGAAAGTATCGATGAAAACATAGACTTTGAGAAATTTGATGATATTGAGAAATGGAGTACATGCCTCAAGGCCAAAACAAAGGAACTAAATATAGTGCATTTAAATATAAGATAATTGCGAAAAAATTTTGGCGAGTTATTTGTTTTATTGCAGGTTAGTAATTACAGCCTAGATTTAATTTTGTTGAGTGAAATAAATATAAAGAAAGAAGAATTATCTTTATAACACATTAACGGCTATTATATGTTTGGGCATACAAGAAAATATCGTAAAGGTGGCGGTTTATTGGTTTACTCCAAAGACTATTTGAATCTAGAAACCTCGGTCGTTGAAGGTCATGCATTTGAAATGCTCCATAGTTAGCTGAAGATTTCTAAATCTACTAATCATATTATTACCTTATACGTCTGTATCAAACACAAATAAATTGTGTTTCATAAACGAATTAGTTGCCCTTTTAAAAACAATCCCGAATAAACAGGAAGTTATAATTGCAGGCGACACAAACATAAACACTTTAGACAACTGTGCCGTTGTTCAAAAGTATAAAAACATACGTAATAAGCTATAACGAAATTGTATGACAGCAGCTCACCTTGAGAATGCCGGCGACCCGTTTTAGCCGCTTCTCGTCCGACATGTGCGTGTGCTTCTTGAGGTACTCCAGCAGCGCGGGCTCCAACACCTTCACCGAGCTGTGGTAGTAGTACTCCACCATCTTGTAGAAGCTCGGGTCCTTGTCCGTCGCGATCGACTTCAAATGATCCGGTATCTCGTAATATCGCACGCTACTTTTTGTACTACCGAACACTACTGCAAAAACCTTCCGCGCGACCGTTCTGCGCGTATTCAACGCCATAATTTTGAATAAATATGCTTTTTAAATAACAAAAATAAATAATTGTAGTTTCATTCTGTAAAAATGAATTTTGATAGAATTGTCACGTCATGGCACCCCTTTCATTTGTCTTCGGTTTGGTTTTTCTTGGCCCCATTTGATAACAAGGTGCAATGAGGGCTGATCATAAGAAACTTGTACAGCGCAATAAATATGTTTTGGACAGAAATACAAAACAGTATTTTAGTGAAATTCTTGTTTGAAATATTATTGCTCTGTTTTAGATGTTGGTGTTTTAGATAAATAAATAAATAAATATAAATATAAATGCGTCCCACACTCACACCAATTATCTAGCCCCAAGAAAAGCTTCCTTAAGAAACTCGTTATATGGTTAACTAGACAACGGATAAACATACTTAATATACTTAAATACATAGATATGTGGTAAGACAGTATATTATCTGTATAGAAAGAAATGTTAACAATATTACACATTTGCAAAATAATTTTTCTATCAACCTTTCGGGTTGAACACTTAAATTTAAATTTATTATTCGATGTACGGCGGAGGTCAAAATTACCTTTATAGGGCATTTTGTCAATCGTTTTACTCGAGTGGTCTGTGGGTAAGTTAAACGCGTCGAGCCTACATACTACAGCGCACTACGCGTGCAGTATAACAACGCTTTCAGAGCGCTGCTCACAGAAAACAATGGCGCTGCTACGGCTGCCGTGGTTCAGCGCCTCGGGAATGTTCGCGATTATGCGCAAAAAAGTCGCATTCCTACTGCGTCGCATGAGGGCTAGCAGCAACAGTGTTCTGAAAACAATTACTGCTCGTGCTGACTGTTCTATCCAGCAACACTGGATAGAAATAGTAACTGGCCAAATAAAATAATTATGTTTTAAAATAATATTTATTCACACTAACCAACTAATATACTTTATAAGAAAATTTGGTACTAACACACTAATAAAATGTTTAAAATAATTTTTAACGCAAATTTTGTTGCGAACAAATTACAAAAACACATGTTGAAAAAATTTTCACGAGCAGGATTTGAACCTGCACCCTTCTGACATACCGGGTCAGGTGCTCTTACAATTGAGCTATCGTGGTTCTAACCAGCCCGCCGAAATTATTCAACACTTTTTACTTTGTAAGCCAAAGGCGCGCCCATTCAATGTCAACAACTACCGTCATTAACATCCGATCATAATATTTTTACAAATATTAAAGATCAGTTAAGAAGTAGGCAAGCTATTTATAAAATGTTCAAAATAATTTTTAACGCAGATTTTGTTGCGAACAAATTACAAAAACAAAACGAAAGCAGTTTATTATAAACCTTGACAGCATTAGGTATATTTCGCTGTTCGTTTGTATGATATCATTCTGGAGTTCGGTACATACCTGTATATTGATATGTTTGTTTTAGTTTAAGTCTCTTGCTTTTAAATTTAGCCTTATTTGGAAACTTATATAGAAATAGAAAAAATCTCTCGAATAATTGCATTTGGCAATCAGAAAAATTAAGACCCTACGTTACCTACAAAAAAGAATTGATCTGCGTTATGGAACCATGAAAGTACTATACATGTTCAGTTTTTCGGTTCCTCTTGTTTGAGAGTCTCGGTTAGATAAGTAGCAAACTATTTTCCCATGAAAAAATAAGATTGCAGCTTTTCTTAAAAACAACAATGCTCCTTGGAATGGAATAAAATTATATAGGTATATTTTGCAGATTTTGACTTATCCTAATTAATAACTGTTGATTTTAACGATAAAGAAAAGCAAAGTGTCTACCTTAATTAACCATACTAAAGAGCCTGATTTAAACAAAAAAAAATTCACATTAATATTCATCATCATCATCATCATCTCAGCCAAAAGACGTCCACTGCTGGACAAAGGCCTCCCCCAAGGATCTCCAATACGACCGGTTTTGTGCAGCCCGCATCCAGCAGCTTCCTACGACTTTTACCAGATCGTCGGTCTACCTTGTTGGAGGCCTGCTGACACTGCGCTTTCCGGTACGCGGTCACCACTCGAGGACTGTTCCGCCCCAGCGGCCAATAGTCCTGCGAGCGAGGTGGGGCACTTGAGCTTAGCAACTTTTCGGGCTATGTCATTATTATTGGTATCGACAAATTAAATCGATAGCGTCAAGCACTATCGACGTTTACATAAAGTTGCCGTCAGACTCGTGCACGGACAGGTTATCCCTGTGTGTGAATTTATTAGTGTGCGTCTAGTTTATACTAGTGTTTAATAATTTTGTCGTTTGCGTGCGTAGCAACGTCATTGAAAAATGCATCAGTGTGAAACTGTATTTGTGTGCGTTACCCCGCAGAAAATGACAGACTTTTTTCATAGAAATTAGTGCGCATGGCTTCTCCATTTGGTTTAATGCTCTAATAGTACGAGAGGGGACCGTAATATACCCTACGTCACTTGATACTAAGATAAGCGCTATGGCACACGTTCAGAAAAGTGATGCTAAGCTTGGATAAATTAGTCAATTGAATACCGATTTGGCCGAAAGTGCAAAAAAAGAGTAGCCTCTTTTTTTGCACTTTCGGCCAAATCGTAAGCTAAGCACTTTCGGCCAAGAAGTAGCCTTCTTGTGAAAAACGTGACACTTTACATCATTTGATACCGATGTAATACTTACGGCATCAGTTACTAATTCATTTGTAGTGACAGATAAAGCCAATCTGCCAGTACTGCCTCAAGCAGGGCAGTTTGGCTATAGACCTCCACAACCTCAAGGTTACCGACCCCCGTTATTCTTTAATGATAATGAACCGCACCAGCTAGACTACAGCAGTTCCCTGTAAACGAAACGTATGCCGACTATAGCCCGTACTTCGATCCTTATTATAGATATGAGTACGATAATAATATGTATCTATACTATAACGAACAACAGCTGCCTATAGAATCAAACGAGATTGAAAGCGAATGCGAAGCTAGCCCTTAGTTAGCTTATAATAGTAATGAAAAAGAAATAGGTAACGTTGAAAACTTTCACATATCCGGCCTCACCAACAAGGAGAGATAATAACAATTAATGTGTCGGCTGCCGGGAAGGCAAAGACACAGCGACGTGAGCTGATGGATTAAGGAGCTGAGGAAGGATGGATGATGAATAATGATGATTATTATTTCTCGTGGGGACGTCGCCGGCCGAACGGACGATCCGCCCGCGTTTTCTGCGGGCCATTTCGTCCTTTTCCCCGTTAATAATAATAATGATGATATATGGGACTTACTTGGCAAGCTGACGTTGACGGCGTAGCCACGACATTGTCGTGGGGATGGAGCCGAGCTGGTAGAAGTCGCTTATTTCGCGCACACACACACACACACACACACACACACACGCGCACACGCACCTCATGAAGGGGTGAACCGGCCGGTAGGCAATTCACGAGTAGTTCTAGAAGGTTCTGGAGCGGAGAGCTGATGGTATAATTATATTTCTCTATGGCTGATCGAATCAGCTTGTGCTGAACGACGCGACGCGACGTCACGGGCGCACAGTGGTCCGAAATTTGAATATAGTGGACTTAGGACTCAAGGTCAGTATTTCAGGTTGAAAAAATTCATATGGACAGATAAGTGAACCTTTACCAACATTTGTTTTAGCGGTTTTCATAAAATTGCTTAATTACGCGAAAAAAAAATATTGAAAAAAAAAATGTATGGAGAAAAAGTGATTTTTTTCTTTTTCTCGATTTGTTTAAAAGTGTTAGCAATGAAACCTTTTGTATAGTATTCTATTACTTTTATTTATTAATTTCACAAATATTTTTTTCGCATCTACTTGCAGCCTTGGCCAAAATAAGCATCGGAACTTTCAATATTTTTCTTTCAACTATTTGTGATAATTAAAGGTTTTTTTTCATAGTCATATAATTTTCGTATGTTTTCAATATTATAAATATTAAAAATCATTATTTACCGACGTTTCTTGACTTTGAATTATTTTGAAAAATAGACACGATTTAATTTAAATAATATTTTATTTCTTAGTTGTTAGCGCTGTTATTCAAAGCGCAGTTAGTGACAAAATGAGGCATTGCCTGCTCATTACCCCCTCTCCTGCCCTTCTCCCCCACCCTCCCTTATTGCTATTGGTCGCTTTTTCTGCAAGGGTCTTAAACCCTTGCTAGTTGCGCGCTTATGAATCAAATAAAAGAGACGAGAGCTCCTGCTAGAGCGTCATTAGACATAATTTAGATTTTGAAATGTGGAGTGCTCGAGGTGACAACAAGAACCTTAAGAAGTTTCGGAAGGATATGGTGCAATCGGAATTCAAACAACAGATGGGACTTTTGATTGATGTTGTAAAGCACGGATTTGGAACGACAAATGACGGGAACACGGCTAGAAGATTTTTTCGGTAATACGAAAAGACTGCTCAAATAACGAAGATTGATGCTGATTTGATAAAACACTTCGCAGTCATATTACAAGTGTTATCTTCTGGGAATTCTATCAATATCGATGAATTCCGTGAATACTGCAAGGAAACTGCTGAGCTCTTTGTACATCACTACCCTTGGTACAACATGCCTTCTAGCATACACAAAATGTTGATACATGGTGCTGACATATGCAAACATTTCTCTTGCCTTCCCATCGGAATATTGTCAGAAGAAGCAGGAGAAGCAAGAAATAAGGATTTCCGAAATACCAGAGAGCACCACACGAGGAAAACAGGAAGATTGCAGAATAATGAAGCCATTATGCACAATTTTTTGATATCTTCAGATCCATATATGTATATCTCATCTGAAACCTAAATACACCAAATTGAAGTCATCAAGTATGTTTCCTGAAGCTATGCAATTATTAATAACAGAAAAAATAATGGAAATTGAGGAAGAAGAATCAAGAAGCTCCAGAAAATGTGCTAGATCCATTGGAATGAAGTTGAAGTCTTTTTATTATTTCAAAAATGTATTATTTAAAATGTAAACGACCTATGATTATTATATTGTACTCTAAGAATTATGTAATTAATAAATAATTATGTTATTTAGTAATTTGACCTTCGATTATTATATTTTATTGTACTCGAAGAAGTATTTAATTAACAAAGAATTATGTTATTTAGCAATTTGATGTCTCTGTTCATATAAATAATTTAATCGAACTTCGATTATTATGTTGTACTGTTAAAATTAGGTAATTAACAATTTTAAGTAATTTTATATATATTTCGGTGTTTATATAAATAATTTTATTCACGTAAATCACTATCCACTTTAAAAGAGCAAGAAAATACTGATTTCATGTTATTTTTTTTATTTTAAATATTTTAAGTTAAATCGCGTATAAAGGCCAAAGCTGCAAGTGCATGCAAAAGATTTCTTAGTGAAATTATCTAATAAATGTAATACAATACTAAACAAAAGGTTTCATTGCTAATACTTGTAAACAAAGCGAGAAAAAAAGATATTTCACTTTTTCCCTGTACATTTTTTTTTCAATATTTTTTTTTCGCAAAATGAATCAATTTCATGAAAACCGCTAGAACAAACGTTGATGGGCGTTCACTTATCTGTCCATTTGATTTTTTTCAGCCTGAAATATTGACCTTGGGTCCTAAGTCCACTATATTCAAAATACGGACCACTGTGGGGCGGGCCGATCGTTGAGAACTCAATGCACCGAATTGCACGCCGCACGTCCTTGGAGCTGAGAGAAGTTCGCGCGGTCCGAACAGCACACTAGCTCCGCTGTCGGCTTGTGCGGCATATCTTTTAGTGGAATGAGAACGTCGCGTTTCTGGCGCGAACAATTGATTTAGATAAAACCCTAAAAATACCTGATATAAATGCAAAGTTCATGCTAGACTCTGGAAGCACTCGTTCGTTTCTTGGCAATGAATATTATAGTAATTTAAAATGTTATGATGGACTTGGACATTGATTGGGTCTCCCGTGTCGGCCCGCGCAAATCGGCAACACCCAGCAGTGACAGAGCTCCGCGACCTATTGTGGTGCGTCTGCTGCGTAAATCGAATCGCGATCATGTTCTTCGAGCATTGAAAGCCAGAAGAACCTTGACCAGTGCCGATTTTGAGATCCCTGGCCCTGCTCGTAAAGTTTACTTTAACGAACGATTAACTAAGGAGAACCGACTTTTATTTCGTGATGCTCGTGCAAAAGCTAAGTCAAATGGATATGCTTTCTGTTGGTGCACCCAGGGCTCAATTTATGTACGCCAGAGAGAAGGGAAAAAAGCAATGCAGATTTCCTCCCGTGAAGACCTCAATAGTATTACTGGAAGAATTCACGAAGAAGTTACAAGAACCGAAGCCCAGCAGAATATTTAAGACAACGTTCTGTATGCTTGCTTACCATATTTTAACTTTCTTATTTTTGTTCTACAATGCTATAACTGTTGGTGAATTACCTCCATGTGTTAAAACAACCGAGTGTTCAATTTTTGTTATTTTAATATTTTTATTAATTTTAATTATCTTTTTAACTCTCATAATATGTTATAATATTTCGTTGATATTTATTTTATTTTGTCTTTATATTTATTATATTTATATAATACTAAAAATACGACAGCTCCTAAAGTCAATATTCATACAAAAAGTTTATTTTTACAAAATCCGCGCTAAACTACCAGTTGCACTTACTTCTTTTCTAAACAAGAGACACACACTCACCTTATTAATTAATCACTGCACTCTGATGCATTCATATAAAAGAGACGATAGAAAATTTAATAACTGACTTAGATTCTCTGGATATAGTGTGTCTCGACGTAGATGAACCGGAGAAGTGTGCAACTTTTTTATCAGACAAAAAATTCAAAGTAATAACATTGAACATCAGGAGCCTTAATAAAAACTTTGATACGTTTTTAACTACGTTAACTCGACTCAATCTTAAATTTGATGTTATTGTTGTAACCGAATGCTGGATTACTGAATCTACCATTATTCCGAATATTCCGCACTACTCAGAATACGCAACAAGTAAAATAATTAACCACAGTGGCGGAGTAGTAATCTACGTCAGGGATATCTGGAGCGCTACAGTGTCAGAGCCTAACATGGATGATGCAAATTGCTTGCAGGTTGACATACCACAGGTTGTTTCGATTCTAGGCATTTATCGTTCACCTTCATTCACTAATACTGATAAGTTTTTATCGTCACTTGATTGTATACTGTCGACACGCAAATACGAGCACAATCTTTTCTTAGTCGGCGATATTAATATCAATATAATTTCCACCTCTGATACTGGGTCTGGTCTTGATTATCTCTGTCTATTAGCTGAACATGACCTGAAACCGGCAATAACTATCCCTACTAGGAAAAGGGCTTGCCTCGATCACATATTTGTAAAATCTTCAATGCCCCTGATCGGTTTAGTTTGCTCTTCAGACATAACTGATCATGATTTAGCGATGGCAGGAATGTCTCTTGCCAAGTCAAAATTGTGCAAGCCTTGTGTAAACACTACAAAAAGGGATATAGAGGGTATTATAAAAGAGCTTAAAACTATAAATTGGCAAGAACTTTTCAAATGTGAAGACGTGAACGTTTTGGTAGATATTTTTACCTCAACTATTAACACAATTTTGATCAAGCACTCACAAACCTTGCCAAAGAAACGGTCTCAATGTATATTGAAACCCTGGATCACTCCGGGTTTAATCAGATGCATGCGACATAGAGACCGTCTTCACAATTTATCCAGACGTGACCCAAAAAATCAGCTGACTCGACTAGTGTACACACGTTATCGAAACTTCTGCAACCGTCTTTTACGAAACCTAAAACAGCAGTATCAATCTAATGAACTGGACGAAAATAAAAATAATCCAAAAAAGTTGTGGAAATCCATCAAAAATATTTGCTATCTTTCAACCGATAAAAAAGAACCCCGGGAACTTCTTACTATTGAAGGTTCAGTTAATGCAACAGAATCTTTAAATATTTGTAACTCCCACTTCTCAACAATAGGTAAAAAACTTGCTGATAGTATACTTACTGGTCTCAACGCCACCCAGGAAAGCTTAGCCGCAAATACCAAATGTAAAAAACATCTACTTAACTCTTTCTTTATGGAGCCTACCGACGTTTCTGAAGTTAATGCTCTTATAAATGACCTACACATTGACAAAGCCCCTGGCATTGACGGCATAACCAATCTTTTGTTAAAACAAATGAAAGAATTTGTCGTTCAACCTCTGACTCTAATTTTTAATACAAGTTTAACCACGGGAATTTTTTCAGACGGGTGGAAAATAGCTTCTGTTATTCCCATTCACAAAGCAGGCTCCCGTGATTCACCTGACAATTATCGCCCTATATCACTTTTGAATATATTTGCTAAACTCCTTGAAAAACTTGTCAATAAGCGCCTTATTAAATACATCGAATCTTTCAGCCTCTTATCAGATAATCAATTTGGTTTCCGTCAGGGGAAGTCGACTGATGGGGCAGTTTCTCTTGTGGTTAATACAACGGCTGAACATCTTGACCGTAACAATAAATGCATCGGAGTATTTTTAGATCTTGCCAAGGCGTTTGATACTGTTTCCGCCCCGATACTTCTAAAGAAACTTGAACACTTGGGTATCCGTGGCATTCCCCTTGCATGGTTCGAAAGCTATCTGCAGGGGCGTAAACAATGTGTTAGTGTTGGCAGTTTTGCCAGTATTCTAAATTCTGTTGATTATGGCGTGCCTCAAGGAAGTATTCTCGGCCCTACGCTTTTTATTATTTATATGAATGGCATCCACGACCTTAGCCTCAGAAATGCTGACATAATATGTTATGCTGACGATACGTCAATTCTATTCCATGGTGCCTCTTGGGAAGAAACTCTGACATGCACCGAAGAAGGAATGTCAATAGTAAGTAAATGGCTTCAAAGAAATCTTTTAAGTCCTCGCGCGCCCTGTGAACGCACGGTCGTACACAAGGTGGCCCGCTAATTATACCTACAGCGCGGGACGGGTTAACAATAAACTCGAACAAGTCTAAATTCATTTGTTTTCATAAAACATTGGCCTCAGCACCTTCCAACTCTTTAGTATCCCTCCCAATCCACACTTGCCAGGATGCCATGTTTTGTAACTGTCATCATATACAAAGGTGTGATCAAATAAGATACCTTGGTGTTATTCTGGACGAGAATCTAAATTTCAAGGCCCATATTAGTAATTTGTCAGGGAAGGTTCGCAAAACCACTCATATAATGAGGAGACTCCGTAACGTTGCCAACTTCGAACTGCTCAAATCTGTCTACCGGGCTTTATGTGAATCTCTCATTTCTTACTGCATAATGAGCTGGGGTGGCTGCTCAAAGAGTACAATGATTATAATTGAAAGAGCCCAAAGATCAGTACTAAAAATAATGTTGTATAAACCATACAGGTATCCAACGGTAGATTTGTATAAGGACAGCTCAGTCTTAACCGTTCGACAGTTATTTATCCTAAAATCAACTATATTTACCCATAAAATAACTCTTCAATCAGAAAACTACAACCAATTATTATTAAAGAGAGTATTCAAAATTCCAGTTCGCCCAGTTAATACCTCTTTCGCCCAACGTTTTCCTCCTTTTATAAATCGTATGATTTACAACAAGGCTGTTTCTTTTTGTAATCTGAAATCTGCTACAGTTTATGACGCCAAAAGACTCGTAGCAAAATGGCTCTCAACTCTTACTTACGATTCCACAGAAAAATTATTTGTAATGCTGTCATAATCAAATACTCTATATAAGTTTCATAAACTAATGTTTCGTTTAATATATATCATTATTATTTTACAAATATATAATAAATATAAATATATATATATATATATATATATATGTAGATATTCATCACATACATTTTGACAAATCTGTGTTGTGCCAATTCACATCTATTATATATATTTTTATTACTTTATTATATTTTATATATTAGGTTTTATTAATTTTTTAGCAACAGTCGGAATTAAAACAAAATAGTATATAATTAACTTAATTTTATGTAAGTAAATTTAGAATAAGATGAGGCTATTTTTTCATGTTAAACATACTGGCATCAACGAAACAAAATTTTTTTTAGTGTTGATGTCACAGGTAAACTGTTGATAAATCTGTACAACAAAGTAGGATGTATTGTTGCCTTAGAGTACACTGTATTATCAAACATGCATTACCCTATTTTTGTTGAATAAACATTTTTCATTTTTTTTCATTTATGGTTACGAGCACGCCCTTTCGGATTATAATGTTGAACTTGCAAAATGTTGAATTCCCAAAATGTTGGATCCCAAACTGTTTTAATCATTCCGTTTGTTATGAATGTGGATTCTGTCTTTGATTAGATGGATTAGATGGTTGGCCTAATGCCAAGGTGAGCACGTGCCGAGGGCTAAATGGTATGAGAGTGTATAAACATTGTCTTAGCGCTAACCTTGCGCCTCAGGGTACCAGGGCGAACTCTGTGGTACTGAAGCCCCTACCTTATCTCCCTACAAAAATACTAAAAAGTTAAAAATAAAATTAAAAGAAAAAAATAGATTTAAAAACAAGCTTTTATTAAAAAAATAAAAAGTACTAAAAAGTAAAAAATAATTAAATCAGTGCCAATTTTTTATAAATAAAAGCGTGTTACATTGTGAATGTAAAAGAAAAATAATAAAAGTGTAATATGCTAAATTTTCTTTTATGTTCCATCAAAATGTAACACGCTTTTATTTATAAAAAAATTGGCTCTGATTTTTTCAGATAACTTCCATCTGAGGGGGGAGGAGTTATGTTTGGACCACGACCACCGTGATAGGTTAATAAACTAAGCACTAGGGTTCCTAAGAACTAGCTCCTGACATAGCGTGTTTGTAACACCAACAGGACGTCACTCAGACGCTAAGTCAATAATACTTGTATATCAAAGTTTTTTAAAGTTCTATAGTAAATTTTTACTTCTACATAATAGAAGATATCCGTTATCGAACTTATTACAGTTACAACTGAACAAATACATCGATAAAACAGCATAATTTAATTCACTTTACACAACATCAACACAACGGACTTTTAATTGCTCAAATTTACAACGCGTTGATATCCCGTGACGGTTTCAAACAAATTTAAACTGCATACAATTTTGTAAAACAACAATGCTGTCAATAATTTGTAGCTAAAATTGTACTACAGCTTTCTATTCGAAAGAACGCATCAGGGATCCGCTAGACAATCCTTAGTCACTTCGCAGCTAACTATCCGAGTCTCGGAACTTGTATACAGGGCGCGGTTAGGGGCAGCACAGGCCCTGTTCATCGAAGGTGACGAATATCTTCTCGATGGCGTTGATGTAGGCGGCCATCCGCACGTCCAGGCCCAGGTTGTACCTCTTGGCGGCTCGCATTACGTTCTGCAACGGTACATATCCGCGTAAGACCCAGGGTCCCTAGTGTGAGTTTCATTTACTATCCGTATTCATTTGATTACGTTTACAAAAACGAAAATTTGCCAGGAAGCGCTTCAATGCCATACTAATTTTAATTTTCGTTAACGAGTTCGAATATCAAATGAAACTCGAACTAGGCACCCAAAATACTTATATTAGTATTAAATAAAGGTGTTGAAACTCTATAAACAATACATGTAGAATAAGAACCCATTATCCTTTATATCATCATCATCATCATCATCTCAGCCAAAAGACGTCCACTGCTGGACAAAGGCCTCCCCCAAGGATCTCCACAACGACCGGTTTTGTGCTGCTCGTACCGGAAAGCGCAGTGTGGGCAGGCCTCCAACAAGGTGGACCGACGATCTGGTGAAGGTCGCGGGAAGCCGCTGGATCCTTTATATACGAACAAATAATTTAGACGTACTAAGAAATTAAAATTTACCGTAAAATATATTTTTTTTTGCGAACAATAATAATTATGAAATTTCAGCGAACGTAAATGCATCTCTCAAAAGTAAATTAAATGTTACTGTAACTGTAGGTATGAAAATCTTCTGTGCGTGTGTATGTTATTGAACTCCTTCTAAACGGCTGAACCGATTTGGATGAAATTTTCTGTGTGTGTTCAAGTGGATTCTAAAATGGTTTAGATTTACAATTGGACCCGGTAGGTGGCACTGCTATAGGGGTCCATCATGGGATACTTAAGCGGACGAATTATTTGTTTGTTTTGTTGTCATGGAATCTGTCAACGTTTTGTTTGTTTTGTTGTCATGGAAACTGTCAAAACGGTACGAAGTCCGCCGGTCAGCTAGTAAGGTTGTACAATTTTTGTCAGCTCTCTGTTAAGGCTGTAGCTACCTACAATACAAGCGTCAGACTCACGTCGCACGCGTTGCTCATGGAGTACTCGAGGCCGGAGTTGACGATGTGCTTCTCGCTGGCGCCCGACATCATGGTCTGGAACAGCGGCGACGGCTTGATTTTGGCGTCCACCTTCGACTCTTTTAGCGACTGCTCCACGGATTCTGCGTAAAACAATCAACAATTGGGTAGGTGATTAGTGGGTGGTTTCAAAAATACTTTTAACGAGTACATCGCTACGATATCGATATGATTTTTGTTAAGAGAATCGAGGGGGCGATTTTTGAACCGATGATTTATTATTACGCTTATCAATTATGAGTGCTCTTTTTTCTTTTATTCAAAGTTACTGGTAACTAATTTTTGACTCCGAAAATTCTCAAACGATATGCATCAAACGAAATTGTTAATAATGAAAAAGTTATTATATACAGTGTATTTCACAGTCACGCGCCGTGCGCAAGCGAGAGCGAGCGCGTGCGTGCGTTTTGTCATAGTAGAATGAAACAAGTAGGTCATCTTCATACATACGAACCGAGCGCGGCTTGTATGTGAGCGCAGCCGAGCCAACCCGTCCGTACGCATCGTCGCACGCACACACTGACAAAGTTTATTGATACTAATGATGCGCCAGTCGCGGCTGAGCCGTACATAATGCCGCGCGCGCCTGCGTGTTTCGTTGCTGTGCCGGCGCCGCGCCGCTGCCGCTCGCACGTAGATTATAATTTGTTAAACGTAAGTCAAGGTCAACGATGGTTACAAAAAAAAACAAGAGATATTGCAGTGTTTATGGATGTCTTAATAGCAGCTTGTCCATCCAGAATTTTCTTTCTTTACTTTACCTACCGAACAAGAACGGTGAGTGAGTACCTCCTGCCTAACCTAATTACACAATTTTGTGTCAGTTATTTACTACCGAAAGAGTTAAGTTCTGCTCCAGATTTCATGGATTAGAGAGGTAAATACATGTACCTACGGATTTGTAAATTTAATTTATTAGATTGCACGGTACACCCTACCGCGAAAACAAGGGACTAATTAGAAACAGTCAGACGAAACACTTTGGACTTTGTACCGCTTTTATGTTGTGGGCATAAGTACTAATATCGAACTGCAAGTGTTTACCATGATGTGCTGTTGACCGTACCTACTTACCTATTGTAAGTTGTTGTGTTGTACAGTTGACAAACTACATTTAGGTAGATCGGGGGTTCTTTGGAATCCATGAATTCATATTTCTAATTATGTTCTTATTTTATATGTAGATACCTAATCATTCTAATTAAAAGCGACAGCCCTACAAGTTTAGGTGATATCGCTTGCTCGGGGGCCGAGTCGCCCTACTTGTTTCATTCTACTATGGTTTTGTCCTCTGACCGGTGACACATTGCCGAGGACAATGACCTCTAATACTGTTAAGTGTTCGAATTGCAATGTCGTGATAAATGAGGTGCTATCGGTCTGCAAAATGTGATTGACGTTATGGACGAGGAGTGTATCCATCAACTCTGCACTTAATCTTTTTCGGCAGAAGATATTGTAACGGCTAAAGTGTTACTCTTTGAATCGACGCCTAGTACGAGAAAAATGCCTCTTCGTAGAAAAGAGGGCAAGAAGAAAACAGCAAGAGATTTGGATGACATAATCGGTTTGCTGAAAAGTGTTAACCCTGATGTGTTCCCAATTTTTGTGGCTAAAAATCTTCACAAGCTTCCCCCAGTTACTTTCGACCATGTCGATGTGACACGGCTTTTAAAAGATATCCTATGCCTTAAAAACCAGATGGGTGTGATACAGGAGAGAATGGTATCAGTAGAAAAATTTGAGATGCTTAAACGTGAAATTTATCTACTGAAAAATGCATCCGTTATTTAAATTGTTCCTGAGAATGTCAATTTAAATATTAGAAGAGGTGCATGTTTGCAGAATAGTTTTGATTTTGATAGCGGGTCAATTGGTCTTCAATATGTTCCTATTAAGGTAAATTCAGTGCAAATAGCCGCCGATACAAATGTAAACGACAGATCACCGCAGTAGATATGGCAGGCCTATTAAGAGGAAGACCTTATGGGGGAGTGGCTATTCTATGGAGGAAGGGGATTTTTCAAGAAGTCACAGTTGTAGAATGTGACAGTAGCCGGTTAGCTGCCATCAAGGTACGTGTTGGTGATCGATGGATGATTGTCTTTTGTATCTACATGCCGGTTGACTCGCCCGATAACTTACCATTGTTTACTAAGATTTTAAGTGAGATAAGTGCAATCATGGCAGGCGATGATATTGAATGTATGTTTGCATTGGGTGACCATGCCCATCCTCATGAATTATTTTACAGAGAGCTTGCTAACTTTTATTCAGACCAGTCTTGGATATGTGCAGACATAGATAGGTTGGGATTACAATCAAATACCTACACATTTGTAAGTGACGCAATGGGTGTAGACGATGGCTAGACCGTTGTGTTGTGTCATTATCTGCTTGTCAAACAATTGTAGATATAGATGTATCTGAGGACATTTACATGTCTGACCACTTGTCTTTATATATAAGATGTGATTTAAATGTAGTTAGGCCAAAGATATTGCCAAATGAAGCGCCTCGTAGTTCAATAACATGGGGTGAAAGAGTTCAGGCTCAAATAAACGCATATCAAAGGTTGTGTAATCATAGTCTACGAGACATTGACTTTCTCCCTGAGTTTGTGAAGTGCGGTTATGGGCCATGTGGGAAGGCTGACCATAGACTTGTGCTGGATAAGATATATAATAAGATTATACACGTGTTGTGTGAGTCATCTATGAAAACTAAAAATAAGTGTAATCAGTCTCATCGGAGGCCCAGAAATTTATTTGGCTGGAAGGATTATGTTAGAGGCGCTCATCAGGAAGCCAGGCGTCGATTATTTAAAATCTGGATTTTAAATAATCGACCCTCCACGGGTACCATTTTTGAACAAATGAGTGTCGAGAAATTTTTTTAAAAGTCAGTTAAAATGGTGCTAAAATAACCAAGAGCAGATTAAAATAAACATACTAGCAAAACATAGGTCAACAAAGAATTTTAAAAAGTTTTGGAAGGAAACTGGTAAACATGATGTCAGGCCTGGCCTCCCGGTGAGCGTAGGAGAAAAGCACGAAGCAGATAGCAAACATGTTTAGGGAACACTTCAGGGTACAGTCTCCGTTAGGCCCTGCTGCTGCTGTGGTCGATGCTGTGACCGGGTGCCGGAGGGAGGAGTCACCGCTCGTTCACTTCACCGCCGCTCAGATAAAATCGGCGGTGGGGAGGATGGCGGGTGGCAATCTCCGGGACACGACGGACTCAGCATCGAGCATTTCAGATACGCAGGGGTTCACTTGCCTAGGGTGCTGTCCATCTTCTTTACTATGTGCATTAGTCACGCATACCTACCACATGACTTAATGAAAGTAATGGTGGTGCCCATAGTGAAGAATAGGACATCTCGGACAAGGTAAACTACCGCCCTATCTCCCTGGCGACTACCATCGCTAAGGTGCTGGACAGTGTGCTTGACTCGCGTTTAAATGGCTACTTATATCTGCATTATGCACAGTTCGGATTTCGTCCCGGACTATCCACCGAGAGTGCAATCGTGGGTCTCAAGCATACTGTACAGTATTACACTGATCGTAGGACGCCGGTGTATGCCTGTTTCCTTGACCTTTTCAAGGCCTTCGACCTGGTATCATACGAGGTTCTTTGGAGAAATTTGAGGGACAGGGGTGTGCCGGAAGGAATCTTGAATATCTTTTAGTTTTGGTATGCGAACCAAACCAATTTTGTCAAGTGGTCTAATGCTTTTTCTGATACGTACAGGTTGGAGTGTGGGGTGAGACAGCGGGGCTTGACGTCTCTCAAGCTCTTCAGCCTATATCAATGCTCGAATGTCTTTTATATGTCAATGACCTCATAGTTGATCTGAGTAGCATGCGCGTCGGATGCCAAGTTGATGGTGTAAGCGTAAATAATATCAGTTACGCTGATAACATGGTGCTGCTCAGCCCAACTGCGAATGCAATTGAGAAGATGTTGAGAGTATGCGAGAACTATGCGGCAACGCACGGTCTCGCATATAATGTAAAGAAAACTGAATACATGGTCTTTAAGGCCGCCGGTAAGTGTCCCGATAATTACCACCCCATTACCCTTAATGGTTTGCAAGTAAAGCGTGTTGATAAGTTCAAATATCTGGGGCATTTTCTTACCGACGACCTTAAGAACGATGTAGATATTGAAAGGGAGCGTAAGGCATTGGCAGTGCGAGGTAACATGCTGGTTCGCAGATTCTCCCGTTGGAGTACTGATGTAAAACTTACGCTTTTTAAAGCATACTGTCAAAGTTTCTACACGGGAAGTCTGTGGGTTCGTAAGATCGTAAGAATAGATCGCTTGATGTCCTGCGCGTTCAATATAACAATATCTTCAAAATGTTGTTAGGGCTGCCGCGCTTCTGTAGCGCATCAGGGATGTTTACGGAATGTCAGACTGATGGCTTCCATGCCATCATTCGCAAAAAGACAGTATCCCTGATAAACAGATTGCATGGCAGTGGCAACAGCATTCTGCAGACGGTGGCTGACCGGTACAACTCGCCCATGTGGAAGTGTATGGTGCGCAGAGTGATTGTGATGCGTGATAGTTTTTAATATATCTAGTCCAATGATTTTACTAATACTAGTCTGTAAGTTTTTTGATTCTTCTAACCCAATATGATCCATGTTAAGTATGATGATTAAAATAAACGCTTTTATTATTATTTATTTTTATTTCATGTTACTTTTAATTTCGAAATCACCGGCGAGATTCAAAAATTGCTCCCTTGGGCACTGGTGATAGTGATGTATGACAGACATATGCGAAAACGTACAGCCTCTCTGATGCAGCGCATGCGCAACAGCACCAACAGCGTACTAAATACGGTTGCGTTGCGACATGTATTGTGTTGATTGTCACATTATGAGACTGGACGGGGGTGTGTGTTGATTTTTATTCATGAGTCAATAGGAATGAAAATCGACATAAATACCTCTGCTTCTGCCTCTTTTTTTTATTGTATACTTACTGTTGTCATAACTAACCTTAGGTCATAAGTCAAAAATGTTACTAACAAAATATGAATGTTCATGATTCAAAATAAATTACTATTATTATTATGATAAAGCGTACCTAGCAGCGCGGTGTTGGAGTCCCGCCAGAACTTGATGCTGAGCTTGCCGAAGCTGACGTGGTTGATATTCTTGAGGTATTCGAAGTAGGAGACGGTGACACCGCCCGCGTTGGCCAGCAGGTCGGGCAGCTGCAGCACCTTCATTTCGCGCAGGATTTTGTCCGCGGCTGGCGTCGTGGGGCCGTTCGCGCCCTCGCCTATTATCTGGCGGGGGCGGGCGAAACGGTCACTAGGGTTGCCAGATGTCCGGTTTTAGACCGGATTGTCCGGATGTTTTTATTTGTCTGGTCAAGAAAACCTTCGTACACAATAATTGTCGTACTTCAAAGATTGTCCGGTTTTAATGAAAACTTGTTCGATATAGATATCTGGCGCTTCAACCGCTCTGCACTGATCGTGCGTTACGTTGTGAAACTTGTTCAGGAGGGTTTAAAGAATGAAGTTCCGTTTTCTGTCGCCACCGACGCTTCTTATAAAAGAAATAGAAAATTCTTTCCAGTCGCGATTCAACTTTTTTTTTACCAAAAAACGGTATTTGTCATAAAATTTTGGACTTTTACGAGGACTCATTCGAAGATTCAAGATATATTAAAGAACAATTATGCGAAGTCTCAGAAAAATCACAACTCTCGTGGAGTAGAGTAACAGCATATGGAGCGGACAACACGTCTTTTAATTTCGGCGTGAATAATTCCGTTTTTCAAAAGATAAAATCTGAAGAAAATAATGAAAAAATAGCTGCTCACTGTAATGACCACATATTTCATAACTACGCAAAATATGCTTTGAAAGTAAAATGCCTGTCGATATCGAAAATATAGTGACAAAAGTATTTGCGGAGTTTTCTTGTTCCGCAAAAAAACGAAAAGAGTTGAAGGAGTGCTTTGATTTCTTTGAGATCGAATACAGAGAAGTTCTTCGACACGTTCCTACCAGGTGGCTTAGTCTGTTTAAAGCTCTTGATAAGATGCTTTCGTCGTGGGAGCCCTTGAAAAGGTACTTTTTAGAACAAGGTTCTGATAATTGTCCTAGGGCACTTTGAGCTATCTTATCAGATCAAGAAGACGAAATTACAAGTGAGACCAATCCTCATCATCTCAGCCAAAAGACGTCCACTGCTGGACAAAGGCCTCCCCCAAGGATCTCCACAACGACCGGTTTATGTGCTGCTCGCATCCAGCGGCTTTCCGCGACCTTCACCAGATCGTGGACCGACGAGACCAATCCTACTTACAATGAATTATATTTGTATTTTACTCATAATTTTATGGCATTTTTTCAAGAAATTTTGCTGTTGTTAGAGAAACATACCATAACAGCATATAATCTGCACAACATAATGGTAAAATTTCGAAACTCTATTTCAAAGAAAATAAGTGACAAACATTTCGGAATGAAAGTTCATATGGCATTAAGAAAAGGCTCTTTCAGACTATGAATGATCACCCGTTGACCGTTTCGGCCGAAACACGGGTTTCATCATCATCATCATCATCAGCTCATTTTATGTCCTCACTGCTGGGGCACGAGCCTTCCCTATGGATGGATAGGGAGAACGCGCTATAAACCACCACGCGGGCCCTGTGCGGATTAGTGGTTGTTAACGACTGCTAATACAGTCGGGACCAACGGCTTTACGTGCCTTCCGAAGCACGGAGGAGCTCGAGATGACAAATGTTTGGTCACCCATCCGATGACCGGCCTTTGCAAAAGTTCTCGCGGCATTCCTCAGCACTCGCGGGCCGGGCGCGTTAACCACTGCGCCATCAAGCTCCTCAAACCCGTATTGGCGATCGTGAATTATGGAGTGTTCTTCTAGGTAGTGGACAAGTTGTTTATTTAAATTGCGCTCCATTACTTTGCACAAAACTGAAGTTACGGCTATGGGGCGGTAATTCGATGGATCTGACCGATCTCCTTTTTTGGGGACCGGTTGCACATTAGCATCTCTCCAAGATTCCGGCACACAACCTGAAGCGAGCGAGAGACGGTAAATGCGCGTTAATACGGGGGACAACTCCGCTGCACACATTTTTAGGACTATTGGAGGGATGCCATCAGGGCCATTAGCTTTCTGGACATCGAATGACTGCAGCTGCGCACGGACATCACACTGCCTGATTCCAAAATCGGGCATTGTGTGGCAACAGTTAGAAATTATAGGTGACTATGCATTGCATGGGAATTAGCCGCAAAGAGTTTGGCCAGGAGATCGAACTTCTCCTGCGGCTTGTGAGCCAAAGTACCGTCAGGACATCTCAGTGGTGGCAGCGAGAGTTGGCAGAAGTTCGATTGCAGGGCTTTGGCCAGACGCCAGTAGCTACGGCTGCTCGTAGGATGCGTCAGTAGTTCTTGGCCGACCCGTGAAACGCGCTGGGCATTCCGCTCTAATGTAAGCTCATTTGCAGGACTTGGTGGCATTATTATAAGCAGCTTTCAGCGAGCGGGTTTTGGGATCCCCAAAAGCTTTACCTCTGATCCAAGCGCGGTATGCCGCCTGCTTGTTATCAACAGCGTTGGCACACTCGCGGTTGAACCATCGGTTGCGCCTGCCTTTGTTGATGAGATTGGAGTGCGGAATGTAGTATTCCATTCCTAAGACTATCTCATCAGCAACTGCAGTTGCACTAGCTGTCGGGTCCTTCAATATTAATGTCATGAACCTGAAATAGTCATGTGCCTTAACATAGTCGATATTTTATACTCCTGGGAATTCATGATGATCAATTGAATAGTACACCTACGCGTGGAAGCGTAATAAAAACAAACAAACACACTTTCGCATATTAAATTAGGTTACTATTAGTTAGGATAGTTAGGGTATAAACTCTGATTAAGGGCGGCTTGCAGTAATGCCTTAAATCTAGATTTAGTAGAATTAAAACTAGATTTTAGCTTAAATCTGATTTAACGTCTTGCACATCATCGATTTAGCTTAAATCTCGAATTAAACAAACTTCAAAGTTAAACCGGCACCTCGCTCGGTTTAAGGTTGTTAAATCTAGATTTTATTGCCAGACTACCTGAGGCGGACTTCCTACCGTTTTGACAGTTTCTATGACAAAACAAACAAATCTCTCATCATCTCTATTTATTTACCATTAAGCAAATTTTTTTCTAGTAATAAATATATACTATGTTACTCAGGGATATTGTAGCATTCTAATGGTGAAAGAATTTTTAAAATCGGTTCAGTAGTTTTTCAGTTTATTCGTTGCAAACATACAAAAATACAAAATTCAAAGCTTTCCTCTTTATAATATTAGTATAGAAGTATAGACGACGTCAATGTTTATTAATTTTTCTCTCTCTGTGACTGTCTTTATTTTGTGAAAATGGAGAATTCTTCGAGTGATCACGATTTGATATCAGACAATAACGAGGAAATCGTGGAATATTTAGAAACTCCGTTTTTCTTTTGAAGAGTCTTCGTTGAAAGTGATTTATTTGTTATGTTACGAGATGACGAGTCCTTGAAACGGTTTCGCTTATGCAAACATAGTGCAATATTTCTACTAGATAAAATTATCAATAATTTAGCACCGTCAGTTCTTTTATTTTCTATTATTGTATATTTCTTCACAAGCTTCAGAAGATGCATTATTTCAGCAGTTGTAAAATTCGATGCCCTTTCTTCATCATCAGTAGTGTACAAACCGTTAAAACTCTAAAAATAATGTTATTTACTTAGCAGTTACAAATTTTGAACACAAATCATCACAATACAACTGTCAATACTGTCATTGACAAGACAAACGAACGATCATAGATTCAGAACTAGTTTTTTAAGCGACGTTTCTTTGTACGCTATTTGGTTTTGACATATTGTTTTTGTGAAAACGGAACGTAAAGAACGAACGGTGACTGAATGATGGACTAAATCTAGATTTAGTTAAATTGAACGTAAATGTATTATGTGCAAGACAACTTTGATGAGATTTAAGTTAAGTCGAGTTTAGTACTAAATCTAGGTTTACTAAAATCGAGATTTTAATAATTTTACTGCAAGTGGCCCTTAGACACACATCTGCTTATAACGTACATACACCACTATTGTAACCCTGTAAAGGTCATCCCAATCCTATCCAAACTACTCGGAGAATCTAGTAGAGTGCGGGAGCACGCTTACTTGCGTGATGCCATTCCCTCTAGAAACCTTCTGACGTTGTTTTGATCATGATCAAGAATGTGGCTTGAGGAACCCTTTAAGTTTCTCGCCGCCCCCAAAAAAGTCCGGTGACGCTGTGAAGGCCGCTTAAATATAACAGCAAACTCTCACCTAAAAATTTTTGAGCTTATCAGCGAAATCAATCTTTTTTTATTCATTGATTCAACTTTTTTTGAATAAAATCGGATTGAGTTTTTAAACATGTGTCAAAATAAAATGTAATTTAAATCAAAAACACTAAGGAGTATTGTTATCAACTTCGAAGCAAATCACCGCCAAAATAACTTTCTACCCCTTTTTTAACCCCGTTAGGAATGATGAATGATTGAAATGAATTTCAATAAAGTACGAAACACGTCTTCCATCAATTCTGTTAAAATTTTAAAATAGATTGGACCAAGGAATCACATTGTCCCATACAAACTTTGCCCCTCTTTTTCACCCCATTAGGGGTAGAGTTTTGGAAAACCCTTTCTGATCGGATGCCTACGTCATACAAAGAACACATCCTCCAAGTTTCAGGTCTCTACGATCAGCGGTTTAGGCTGTGCGTTGATCCGTCAGTTATTCAGGACAAAGCATTTTATATGTATAGATTAGGCAACGCAGGCCCATAAAATTGAGGGTTATTCTTTTTTCCCATTGAAAGTCCCCATCAACGGGGGAAATAGAACTTTTTGTCCTGTTTCCTATATTGATGTCTCATGAGCTCATAATGGGAGAAACAAGGGGTGCCCTTCGGTTCGCCTAAAATTGTTTGTCCTAATATGGTTTGGCCAAACCGTTTTGGCCTAAACTTAAAACGTACAATTATTGTTTCGCCTAAAAATTGTTTTGCCACCATTATAGTTAGGCCTAAGAATTGAAAGGCCTAATTTTAGAATGTCTAATGTAAAATAGCCTAAACTATATTGGCATAACTTTATATTGGCATAACGATTATTTCGCAAAATTTATAAAAGCTCTAATTTTAGCATATCTAAAATGAAATGTGCCAAGCCGAAGCCTCGGTGGTCAGCGAAAACCATCTGCGACGAAAAGCTCGCGTGGGACCGCCGGAGCCCCGCAGCGCCGAAGCCGTGACGGAAACTATGCATGCTGCATGCCTGCATGCATGCTGCATGCCTGCTTGCATGCTGCATGCCTGCTTGCATGATACATGCCTGCTTGCACGCTTACATGCTGCATGCCTGTACGCATGCTGCATGCGTGCTTACATGCTGCATGCCTGCACGCATGCTGCATATCTGCATGCATGCTACACGCATGCTGTGTTTCTGCTTGCATGCTGCATGTCTGCATGCATGCTGCATGTTATGCTGCATGTCTGCATGCATGTTGCATGTTTTATTTTTAATTTTGTGCGAATTAATATTTAGGAATTGTAAACTTTAGGAATTACGAATTGTTCTGCCAAATGACGCATTTGGTAAATGACAATGTGGCGATAAAAAGTTAGGCGAAGTGAAATTAGGGCAAACACGATTCTGAAGAGTGAAATTAGGCGAAACAATTTTAGGCTTTTCGTTTGGGTGCCATTGCAAATTAGGCGTACAAAAATTAGGCGATCCGATAGAGACCCAGAAACAAGACAAACATTTATGAATATAGTAGATAAGGTAGGTACAGTATACATATAAGAACCCCGGAAAATTATGAACATTCCTGAAAAGCACAAAAAAGTGATAAAGCGACAATCCTAGATCCAGCTGATACAATGTACTTGGTCAATAACTTAATAGTATAGAAAAAACAGAAGTCAACATGTCCAGAGTTGATCAAAAATAATCTAATAAATTAAGTTTAAGTTTTGGCATGGATAAAAAAAAAATGATTTTGCACATATCAAGGTGTTTTTTTTACTATGTTCCGGGATTATACATGTATCACCAAGCGTCCTGCAGTAGTGAAGGCGCGTACCTTGCATTTGAGCTTGGGGGCGTTTTCCTGCGTGAGCACCTTCTCCATGGCGGCCACGATGAGGATGTCGCACTTCTCGAACAGCAGCTCGGGGCCCACCTCCTTGGCGCCCGGGAAGCCCTTCACGCTGCCGCGATTTTTCATCTTGTACTTCATCAGCTCCTGCGCAACCAATTAATACTTAATTTATCCTATATATTAATACATGATGGACTTCTTGACGGGAAAGTGAACAGTCATGTCTGCGGTTTTGTTTTATGTCGAATTTTAATGTAAAATAATGGTTGATTATTTTCATGAACGTGCATGAGTGTTGGCAAATACAACAAAACAGTGCAACGTCACTTTTCAAATTCTCTTAAGAAGTCCGTGTGAGGTCTTAGCAAAGCCCCACATCTTTACTTACGCCCTACATTTTATGGTCCTTCGAGATGTAACGATTCATACGTCACTAGAACATTTTCTAAATGAATAAATAAAATTTATAGGTATTTAGAATAAAAGTAGGGCTAAATGCTATTTTAATTTATTCTATATCACATATAATGACTTGGCCTGACTGATTCAGCATCGCCGAGCCTAAACCGCTAAAGCTAAATAGATGAAATTTGGACTGTGGGTAAATTGAGTGACGTAACCAGCTACTAAGAAAGGAATTACGAAAATCACACCCTAAGGGGGTCAAATAGGGGCTGAAAGTTTGTATGAAAGTCCGTCAGTTTTTAAATAAAATACATGAAAATTGGTATTTGGCTTCTTGATAAGAAATAAAGAATGACGTGTCTTATGAATTTTGTTTATTTTCTTTTAAAAGACTAAAAAAGGGAAGAAGTTTTTTTGGGGAAATCGTTATTTTTACTTTAAAAACACGAACATTTAACAAACATCTACCTACTCGACAAAATGACTTCGGACGAAGAAGACGTACTCGATGTTTAAGAAGTTATTTTACATAGAGCATGAAAAATAAACCGATTTCCCTATCTACAGCGACGTACTTTTAATATTTACGCAGAATTACAAGTAGAAGATAGATTTGGACCGAAATCTTTTTTTCGTTGCTCAGAAAGTGACTATGAATAACTTTTGACAATGATATTACCAGATATACAAAAGAATACTACATGGCGAAGTGACGTAGATGGCACAATGCACAACCTCAATGTTCGCAAGCAACGATGAAATGAAATTACCCCTCCCCCGCAGGCGAACACGGGGATGTTTTCCGTCCGCCTCGGATAACATGTTTGCTTGTTTGAGCTAACAAAACAGTTAGGCCACGCCCATATTTTGTTATATATATATTAGGTATATATATGTTAGGTGTTAGAAAACACAAAACAGTGTGGCAGGAGACCCGGCTTAGTGTTATTAATAGCAGCGTTTTACCTGTAAATAAAACGCTTATTAAATACTTACCTTATTTGAAACTTTATTATATGAGATAGGCCCCTATCTGTTTCCTAGCTCTTTGCCTCTGTCTACCATATAGCCCCCTCTCGCTCGCACATCAGACGTCACTCAACGGCTCCCACCAGGCAGGCATGCCATAGGCATTGCTAGTTTGCCTCATTGAGTCGAATAACCAACCAGGCAGAGTTGAAAGTAAAGTTTCAAATAAGGTACATAATATTTAATAAGCGTTTTATTTACAGGTAAAACGCTGCTATTACACACTTGACCGTTATTTGAAACTTTTTTATATGAGATATGTTCGTTATCGCCTGGTGGAGTAGAGAAGGACGCCAATGTGAAGTAATGTTAAAATTTTATTACAGGTTTTATCATTAATTATTCTGTATAAATAATTGTACTTGATGTTTATCAGAGTATCTGTGTATATAAAAGAATAAACTTGAGATGTGCGAGGCATAATTTTATTAAACCAACAAAATTAATATAAATGAATTTAATTAATATACTTAAATTCAATTCAACATAGCTCATACACAGAATTGTAGACGTATCAAAATCAAACTTAAGAATTATTAAGAAAAAGGAAGTTTTAGCATCATTAAAATCAAGTCATCACTTCAAAACATAAGTAATACCTCCTATCCCACTGATGGGCAAAGGCCTCCATCATGGGGATTGACTTAGTCACCGCTCTTGCCAAATGCGGGTTGGTGATTACAAAACCGTAGCATAGCCATGCATTAAAAAATCCAAAACACACTTTGCCGTACCTGGGAATTGTGACTTGGATATTTTGAGACTTTGACATTTTGAGACTTGGACATTTTGAGACTTGGACATTTTGAGATTTTGACATTTTGCTACCACTTGACATTTTGCAAATTGGACATTTTGCGACTAAACGGGTCTCCTTTACCGATATGAGAAAGCACGCCGTGTTCATCCTTTGATTGCCAACATTTTGAGACGCATTAACATAAGTTTCGCCAAGATATAAAATATGTCTTCCTTCTCTACGATATTTTTTAATAGTATTTAGGTATTTCCATCTCCACTATGTTATAGTTGGCTGTTCGATAAGAAGTTTCTTTTTAGATCCTCATTTCTTAAATTTAAAACCCAGATCATGTAATAATAGTCATAAATATTCCCTGTAGCACCTATATTTATAATTGCATATCTTCAGATGAATCAAAAATTACACGGCCTAGCTATAGATGTGATTAAAATAAGTAGTTTATTCTCGGGTTTTGGTATAATATACTTAATTATGATATGTTAATTTATGGTAATCCAGGCAGCTAAATATGTTTATTATTTAGGTACATTAAGTTGTATATCGTTATATTTGGTGCCGTTAGGTATAGATATAAGTAGGTTAAACGTTTTATTTATCATGTTGTTCGAAAAAAAGTTTTTTTCGCTTTAGTTCAGCTTAAGAGCTCGAGCGCTTGAATACCAGACACAATAGAATTTTAATTGTTATCGGCCACCTGGTGGTCGATCGACGCTCAAGGGGTTATGGGGGGTGTTACAGAGACGGATATTAACCAGCGACCTATGAATATACAGTCTTATTTGCCTCAGAAAAGAGGCAAGATTATCCCAGAATAGCATTTTCGAGCATCTTTTAGCATTCTAAGTGTAGGATTTACGCCCTACAATCATCAGAGATAATGTTTGGACTTTGTTTGTTTGAGGAGGGTAATCTCGGGAACTGTTGGTCCAATTCCAAAAATGAAATCACTGATAGTATGCTACAGTCCTTGCGGGTAACATAGGCTATATTATATTTTAATAAAAAAAAAATTTCTTTACAGAGTCTTAAATCCACGCAGACGAAGACGCGAGTAAAGCGCTAGTCATCAGGAATCGTTAACAACCACCGCTCCACACTATGCCCGCAAGGTGGTTTATGGCCCGTTCTTCCTATCCATCCATAGGGAAGGCTGGTGCCCCAGCAGTGGGGACACAAAATGAGCTGCAACGCAAATATTGTTGCAAACAAATTACAATTTGAAAAAAGGTGGGTAATGGTACCTCCGGGTCGATGCCGCTGGGGTTGGTGAGGTTGCACTGGAACTCCAGCACGCCGATTATCTTGACGCCGGCGCGGTGTAGGTATATGGCCGCGTAGCTGCCCACGTTGCCGAAGCCCTGCACCAACGCCGTCTTGTCCTAAAGTAAAGTAAATAGTCTATAGCTGTTCCACTGCTGGGCAAAGCTCTCCATCATTGAAATCAAGTCACCTCTACAAATGATGGGTATTGGCCTTAATCACCACGCTTACCAAATGCGTGTTGGTGGTCACAAACCCGGGCTAGGCACTGAACAAATTCAAAACACATCACTTTGCCCACCTGGGATGAACTCGGGACCTTCGATTATTGGGCCGAGCGCTTAACGCGTTTAGCATCAAGCGCCGCCTGGCTCTCATTGCTGACCTCCCTCTGCCGCTTAAAGCGTTCCACCGCAGCCTGCTCATCTCCGGCTTGCTGCCTAAGCAGCTTCGCCCTACGCTTGCGGTGGCCCGACCTGTGACCTGACGCCTTGCCCCCGCTCACCTTCTCTACATCAGGCCGAGGACCAATAGGTAGGATCCCATCAGAACCCAGTACCTGTAGCCCCGATGGTCCGGCAGTGACGACGGGATGAATCCCATCAGGACTCCGCTCCCGTAGCCCCACCTTTCCACGGCCCTCCATAGGGGATTGCTGGGCTGGTGCTGTAGCCCCCCCCACCATGCAACGACCTCTCACCTGCTTGGTCCCCTCGCACAAAGGTCGACGGGTTGGGGCCCCCAAGGTTCCCAATCCCATCCCACCCTGGCATGGAGCCCGACTGCAGGGGATGCCGTGCCGGAGCACCGGACGCCACATCCTTCCCTCCGCGGTTCCTACCTCGTCCGCTAGGCAGATTCGGTCCCCGAAGGTGTCCGTCTCCACTTTGCTTCGGGGTAGTCCATCTTTAACGCGCATGCACCCGTGGGGGCGCGGCGCGCTTTCGTCCTTTGCGGGACCTTAGTTTCACTGCGCATGGCGGCACTAAATATTGGCAAATTTTTAGCCCCCCCAAGATACAAGGGGCAGCCTGAGCCCGAAGGCCCAAGGAGGGGTTCTCCGGCTCCGCCGGTACCCTCCTGGGGTAATTTGGTATTGGAAAATGTGCCATATTTTCTTTTTGGTTGACAATTTTAGAGCCGCGGTTGTCATCCCTCCGGGACAGGGGTAGGAAATAAGGAATGCGGTAAGGAGTGAAATTATGTGGATAGGATCATGGGAAGAAGGGTAGGGTATTGGCCCGCCGTGCAGGATATTACTGGCGGGTTAGCCTTCCACTCTTCGCTACTGAGGTCGCAAGGTAGATTAGTAAGTATGCGATGCTTGCTTGATGGCCACAGCATTGCCCGGGGCGGACGACCCACCGCAGGGTGGGTTCGCCGCCTGCCTGTACAGGTGGTCGACAGGACAAGCGGCGACGAGGACGGGCGTGATAGGACTTGACGGCAGACGCATATAGCTCAACATCGCACACTTGAGTATACATCAAACCGCCCAACCTCCCCAAATTATCATTATAATAATATATATTATAATTATTATTTTGCTTAATTTATAAAATATTATTCTAGTACTTATGTTTTAATAGTTTCACCTCTAATCTTACAGTTTGTTAGCTCTCTTCATCCGTCTGGTTGTCTGAAAGAAATCGCTTGAAAGCGATAAGACCACCAAATTGTAACTTTGTAAATTATCATATTTTTTCTCTTCATGTTTTGTTTTATAGTGTTGCATTAAAAGTATTATCTATCTATCTATCTAAATATCTATCAAAAGTGTGCATTTATAATAAATTTAAAAAGTGCACATTTCAGGAAATGACATATACATATAAGCAGTAGAAAATAGGTAAATTGGATAATTAATTTAAAAGTGCACATTCCAGGATATGACATATAGAGGCAGTAGAAATAAATAGCTATTTTGGTAAGTGTGAATTTTGGGAATTGATCATCAGAGGAGTCAGGAAACGTGGGTTCGATTCCCAGCGTGGGTTCCATGTTTGTGTATTCGTTTGTTTGGTGATAGGAGTTGTTTGACCGCCTGGCTAGCTAATACTAAACGTACTACGGTACGTCTTACCGTTGGTCCGGCTGCATCAGTAGTCGTTAACAACCACCGCACCGCACTGGGCCTGCGTGGTGGTTTATGGCCCGTTCTCCCTATGAGGCTGGGGCAATGCTGGGGACATAAAATGAGCTGATGATGATGATGATGAATAATAGCGGACCTTAAAGCCGGCCGGTATGCCGAGCATCTGCATCCATTCTTCGTTTTTGATAAACTTGTCGACGGTCATGAAGACGCCGCGGCCGGTGGCCTCCACGCGGCCGTTGATGCCGCCGCCGTTGATCGGCTTGCCCGTCACGCACGCCGACGCATTTATGTCGTTGAAGCCTGCACACATAAACATACTATATTTAAACGTATATGGTCTATCGGTGGACCTTTTCACCGCCACAGCATAAATGCGTCGTTGTGTCTTGTACGCCTAATATTCAATTCAGAGCCCTTTTGTAGTCAAAGTTGCAAAACTTGCAACAGGAATTGAGATTCCAAAATTTCCAAATATCTTTGGAAATGTGCAGGGCACGCTATCGCTTTTCGATTATCGACTGTAGCGGTCAAAAGGTTAAAGAAAGGAAGAGAAACATTTATCAACAAACACACAAACATACATGATATGCAAAAAAATAAGGCAGATAGTATACAGGACAAGAGAAAAAGTTTTTCATTGAAATTTTACGGTATAATTACTAGGAAGTAGATGATCTGTAGGGAAGTAGCGGGACTAACTCTACAATACCCTTATAATACTTACTTATTGACGTGACAACGTCTTATAATTCGATAGAGCCGGCTGCACGCACGAAAAAGTTCGGCGTTACCTCGCTCTAAGGCGTTCCATGTAAGGCTTGAAGTGCAAGCGAGAGCGCGGAACGAGCGACAAAGAAGCACAATCGGCTGAGTAGAAATTTAGCCGTGCTGCTGTGCAAGCCCGTGTCCGGCATCGCCACCGCGGTACTTACCCCCAACACCCCCCGACACCCCCAACACCTCCAGACACCACCAACGCCTCCCGCCTACCTGTTCGACGGGCTGCTGCTGCTGTGCAAGCCTGTGGCCGGCATCGCCACCGCGGTACGTACCCCCAACACCCCCCGACACCCCCAACTCCTCCCGCCTACCTGTTCGACGGGCTGCTGCAGGCTGCTGTGCAAGCCCGTGGCCGGCATCGCCACCGCGGTACGTACCCCCAACACCCCCCGACACCCCTAACACCTCCCAACACCTTCTTTTTTATACATATCTCAACTATTGTAATGATGTGTATGTACACATATTATAATCAATTAATCACACTATAATTATATTATGAAGTTACTGATTACCGTTACATATTATGGCGGCATGTACAATGTACAATGTATGAACTGTGGAAAAATATCGAATGGGATTGAGGATATAGGGTTCTTGTGTCACAAGAACGTTTGGTTCTCAACAATGACAACAAAGCCGACGGTTTTACCCTGTATTTACATATCAAGCAACTAATGCTGCTAATATTTGTTAAGAGCTGTCAGTATTTGTTGATGTGCACGAGTTACCTAATGTCTTGATGTAGGTGTCGACGACCCAAGACATTTCTCGGCCGGATGTGTTCACGTCTGGCGCCGGCACGTCTATTCCAGCTCCTGCAAAACAAAATAATTAGAAACCTTCATTTTTAGGGTTCCGTAGCCAAATGGCAAAAAACGGAACCTTTATGGATTCGTCATTTCTGTGTGTCTGTCTGTCTGTCTGTCTGTCCGTCCGTATGTCACAGCCACGAAACTATAAGAACTATACTGTTCAAACTTGGTAAGTAGATGTATTATGTGAACCGCATTAAGATATTTACACAAAAATAGAAAAAAAAACAATAAATTTTGGGGGTTCCCCATACTTCTGAATAGTTTACGCGAGAGACACTTCCAAAGTGGTAAAATGTGTGTCCCCCCCCTGTAACTTCTAAAATAAGAGAATGATAAAACTAAAAAAATATATGATGTACATTACCATGCAAACTTCCGAAAATTGGTTTGAACGAGCTCTAGTAAGTAGTTTTTCTTTAATACGTCATAAAGTACGGAACCCTTCGTGCGCGAGTCCAACTCGCACTTGGCCGGTTTTTAAATTCATTAACGGTAAGCACTTTGCCTTCATCCTATCTAATGTAAAATGATAAGTGATGATAAGATCGAAGGTAGAAGCGCACTTCACCTGAATCCTATCCCTATATGCTGCTTGTGTGCAGTTGGTGAGACATTATTGAACTCGACTGTACAGACGTCTGCACTTTTACCTATCCAAAACTGTCAAACCTCTTCGACCATTGGCAGCTGTCCCACCGCCGGCAAGTTAGCGACGAACTATCGACTATTTTCTCGCTCAAGCAACGTACAATAGATATAGATCCGGTGTCAATAAAAGAGATGCATATATAAATAGTTGATCGCTGACTGTTCACACTGCAATGCCGGCGAGTACTCGCTTTACTAGTTTGCAGCTGGCGAGTACTCGCTTTACTAGTTTGCCGCTAAGCGACACTCGCTTGGCGATACTCGCTTGGCGGTCAGATCACTCGCCGAGCGACCAACCAGTGGTCATTTCTACATAGAGTGCGGATGTAAGTTCTAGGGATAACATAGGTACTGAATTCAGAACAAATACATGAACTATCATTGTTGTCTAGTTCAGACGACGACATGTACCTATGTTATAATAGCATTTGTGTAGTAGCAGCGGCAGTTCTGAAAAAACGGAAGAAAAAAGGAATATTTTGAAAAGAAGAATTTGGATGCAAAATATTAATTATAGAGAATACCTACAGTGAGTTTAAACTATTCAACGAGTTGTCAAATGAAGATTTTCGTACATATTTAAGAATGACAAGACAACATAAAATAATAACCAGATGTACGTTTTTCTTAAATATACGGTAACTGGGTTTCCAATAATATGTACGATATCGACGTGATCAATGCTCAGACCATCTGAGGATCGACGTGACAAAGTCACGATGATTTTTCTTGTGTAACTGGAACGACAGTCACGGTGATTGAAAAATAACGACTTTGCTCCATGTCTACAGGACTAGGCGAGTAGCGCGAGTAATCGCCCATCGCACAAGAACACTCACTTATAGCCCAGCGACAAAACTATCGGAACTACACTCAGGGGCAAATCTAACCTCCCACCCCATTATATTCATACAAACATGCTCACTTTGCGACTCTATACATAAAAATGTCAATATATTTCTGCAAAGATCTGTATGCTAATGTTTAGGATAAGCGTTCGACTGTCCAATTAGCACTTTTAACAGTTTTAAAAATGTCTTCCCGTTTCCAAACCTTCGTTTAAGCAAAGCATTACTTTATTGACATATCACATTGTATGGAATGTGATGAAGCATTCATTGTTCTGCCTCTATGGACAAATGCAATGGTTTCGGTACTCTTTAAATGCTAATTGGACAGTCGAACGCTTAACCTAATAATAACCTAATTAATAACATTAGCACACAGATCTTTGCAGAAATGTATTGACATTTTTATGTATAGAGTCGCAAAGTGAGCATGTTTGTATGAAAATAACGGGGTGGGCGGTTAGATGTGCCCCTGAGTGTAAGAACAACTCGCTTGTCGCTGTTCGCTTCTAGTTTCTAGTTCTACTCGCTACTCGCGCTTCGCCGGCGGCGGCGGCGGCGGCGGGTGAGACACCTGCCATATGCCTCAGACATAAAGTTCAAAGTCTATTGAGGAAATATGACAGTTAGTGGTAGTCTGACGTGTGGCGTGTGTCCGCAACACATATTGATGGTTGATAACTTAACTAGGTACTATTAATTACCAATATAATTCTTCTTTGCCAATTCTAAGGTATATCGTCTAGTTATTCTTTGTAATTCAGCTACTGTGTATTTTTTCGGATCTATGCAAACCCCTGAAAATAAAGTACATTAAATTAATTTACATATGTAATATATTATAAAAATATACTCAACTCTGCAAGTTGTTAAACATTAAAACAAACACTTTTTATAAGAATTTTAAGCACAGTGATATTTTTACGACCACGCCACCGTATTTCGGTCGGTAGCATTGTTTTATGGGTTGTTCCACATTCGTCATAGTAGAATCTTGTCACACCACTTTATGGTTTCAGATCAATAATGCTATGTCTGCGATATCAATCTTTGCAGCGGCCTTATGTGTCGCGGTAGCATGTGCTGAAGCTGTGGCCTAGTTGGCCACACTTTGTCTTATGTATTTATGATTATTGTGTACTTATGTTAGTACTTTTCATTTTTCATTTTTTTAATGTAACAAATTTTTGTTGTAGTGTGTGCCAATAAATGTACCTATTTTTTTCCTTTTCTTCTGTGACAGTAATGAATAAGTTATAAACCAAAGCCTGTAAAATAAGTTTTTACACAAGCCTTAATTAAGATGTCTAAATTATTTAATATTTTCAACAATTTCAGTTCAGTACATTACATTATTAGACTTTGATATCCTTGTTTAACCGAAACTCGGCTCAAAATAAACTCTAACTTGGATGTTTATGCTATAGGGGTAGGTACACACTATTAAAGGCAGTTATAAGCCGCTTTGTCTTTTAAAAATCATGTCATTTCGGTGTACCCATCCAGCCCCCCAACCGCCTAACACTCTCGCTTTCGATCGCTTTGAAAGCGAGGCCCTCGCCTCGCTTTCTAATATAATATCGAAATATAATATCGAATAATATCGAAAGCTATAGCCTATAGCTTTTGATATTGCTTTCAATTGCTTTCGAAATGACAAGATGACGCCTCCTCCTCGCCTCGCCTTCAAATCGATCGAAAGCGAGAGAGTTAGGCGGTCGACCCCCTGGTATCGTTAGTATTAATAATTAATTTCGCATTAATAATATGAATGCAACTTACCCCCTTTAGAGCCTCCGAAAGGAATGTTGGAGCAAGCGCACTTGTACGTCATAAGCGCCGCAAGCGCCTTCACTTCTTCAAGGTTTACTTCGTCTGAGAATCTGATTCCTAAGAAATCAACGCTAAAACCGTCAATAAATTGCGTAAATGAGTCAATCAGTGTGAAGAAGACATCCAATAAATGAGGGACAAAGAAGAGGACTGGTTCACAAGTCCACCAGTACGAAGTGCTTACCGAGCGATGAATCGCTTTATACCACGGCGAGTGCTCTGAAGAACTCTTTGACCTTATCCCTTCTCCCTTCCTCCATAGGAGTACGCGTGCTGCTCTCCGGAGTCAACGCTGTACTGTCTCGAACATTCCATCGCGCACAAAGAAATTTGGTGACTCGTTTCTTTGTGGCACTTCCAAAAGATGGAATAGTCAACCAACCAGCACACGTTTTCCCTCCTTCCTCCATGGCGTTCTTCAAACGAGGCGTGAAGAGGCACCTTGTGGGCTGGGCAAGCTCGGCTGGCAGAGTGAGGGTGACAGATGCTGCGTGGTTTTCACGCTGCACTAGTTGTCCTTATGTATATGAAAACTAGCCAAGTCAGAGCTTAGGCTTCAATATATTATCCTAAGTTACCTATAAAAAGAAATGATATTTTAAGTTGTTGTAAAATATTTTATGTAGTTCTAAATAAATTTCAGGACTGACCATTGAACTTGACACCCATTTAGATCTAACTTCTGTTGTCGTTGAAGTCAACAACCAAGGCATATAGAATATAGTAAGTGTTCCTAATAGAATCAATTAATTTATAATAAATTGCTAAAAATGTACTACGAGTACCTACTTAGTTTTTGATTTATTCCTTTATATTGCCCCAACTATACCTATCTGGATGCCAAATTTGAACTTTCTAGGTCATCTGGAACTGGGTTAGAGTTTTGATCTATCTATAGATCAGTCAGTCAGTGATCATCATCAGCTCATTTTATGTCCCCACTGCTGGGGCACGAGCCTTCCCTATGAATGGATAGACTTTATTATATATTAAAAAAAAAAAAAAAAAAATCTGTATGGGTGTAAGTTACCTGAATAAATAAATGAATTATTATTATTAAAATTATTATTATTTACGTGCCTTCCGAAGCACGTAGGAGCTCGAGATGAAAAATATTTGGTCACCTATCCGATGACCGGCCTTTGCGAAAGTTGCTTAACCTCAGCATTCGCAGACCGGGCGCGTCAACTGCGCCATCAAGCTCCTCAGTCAGTGATAAAAATGACGATTTTTGGACGTTAATATTTAAATAACCGTTTGAGGCGTGTTTATGAAATTTGGAGCACAATGTATCTCGCAAGTCTCAATATATTATGAGCCAATTGACATGTTTATGTGAAAAGATTTTCAGTTATGAGGGGGTCAAAAGTAGCTCCAAATGGTTCGTGTAATATTATTGCACACGGTGCTGCTCGCCAATTCTACTGTTAGCTTAAACTTGGCTTCACACGCTACCGCGTCTAGATTGCGTATACTAATTTACTACTTAATTCTCACGCTGATATTACGAGTGTTTCTTTTTCTCTTTTTCAGAATTTCTAGTAATTTATTATTGACAGCAAAAAATTTAAAACGAATCTAATAAAAATAATTAAAAATGCAATTATAGTGCATTTCATTTCATTTCAATTGTAATTCTGAGCTCACCGATGAAAATCGCCCCCATCATCAGTCCGTTTTATCAATGAGTGAACAAATCACAACTTTTTTTAGCAAACCCACAATATTTTTAGACAACCCTAGTGTTGTAAAGCGTGTTAATTAAGCTAATACCTATCATTTGTAGTGGTGACTTGATTTCAATGATGGAGACCTTTGCCCAGCAGTGGGGCAATAGGCTATTTACTTACTAGTGTTGGCGCACATAACCCGTGTGGGTAGTATTGCTGTTCCTGGCGCAAAGTAACGCAGTATCCCGTGTTTTACTTTGAAAGACGTTATGTATCTCAATGATATTTTACTGACATTATATTAAAACAACCTACCTCCTTTGCAGGGCAGGCGATGCACGCTGTGCTGCGTGCGGTAGCCCTGGATGATCTCGTACTCGCCGGACTTGCGCTGCAGCGGGAACTCGAACTGCAGCGAGCTGTTGCACGCCCCCATAACCTGCCACCCGACCACAACACCAAGTCATTACAAACTATCTTTTTTGTATTATTTAATTTACTGCGTCCATAAAGTGTGCAAATATAAGGATTGTATTTATCTCTATCTAAAAAAAGCTAAACCTATTTGGCTGTTTTTTTAAAGTTGTTACATTGTTGTATATTTGTTATAAATAAACTTTTATCCATTAATTCATTCTTTCTTTCATTTCTAGGACCCATTTACCTTTCGGTATTCCATACAATATTGTTCCAATTCTTTTAAACCAAAAGTCTGCTATGGAAAGTTTCGAACCTCAAAATGGCACTATATTTTAAGATACACTAACTCATGCAGAAGACATCGTACTCGTAGAACGAGACAGCGCGCACCTTGTAATGATACAAAACGAATGCTCGTCAGTCAGGGAGGTAGTATTGTAATGTAATGCTCAAAGTCGAATCTATAATGTTACATTACACGCGAATGCTCGTCAGTCAGGGAGGTAGGTAGGTAGTATTGTATTATGATAGTTCTGCCTCTTAATAAAGGATATCAAATTTAAGCATAAAGATGATTCTAAATGTAAACTTTCTGCGATATGATAGTTCTGCCTCTTAATTATTATGGATATTAAATGTATGCCTAAAGATGATTCTGACTTATGAAATTATGGGTTTTGAATGTATGATTAATGAGTGAGTGCCAAATGATTTTCTGCGAAATGAAGTTTATGCTTTCCGCTGTTATGCATAATAACATGAAGACATAAAAAGTTCTGCGATAAAAGGTAGACGTTTAAAAAAACAAAAAATTAATTAACTTATATTTTCAACCATTAAAATTAACAGTTAAAAATATTTATCAATTAACTTTTAACAAATAAATATTTTCAACCATAAACGCCATCTCTAAAGGTGCTCCCTCACCACGCATTCACGTGTAATGTAACATAATAGATTCGACTTTGAGCATTACATTACAATACTACCTGCCTGACTGACGAGCATTCGTTTTGTATCTTTACAAGGTGCGCGCTGTATTGGTCGGTTTTCCTTCACTGATGTAGGTATTGCTCGAATCTGTAACGTTACATTACACGCGAATGCTCTCGGTGAGGGAGCACCTTAATGGTGGCCGAACCGGATCTGGGTGCCAAGTGCGAGTTTCATTCGCTATTCGATCACGTTAACGAAAACGAGAATTTGTATGGCAAAATGTTCGTTTGTCGCCAGGAGGCGCTGCTAAAATGCCATACTATTTCTCGTAAAAAACGAAAACGAATACGAATCGAATACGAACCGATTTCAAAGTAAAGAAAAACTTATATTTTACCAATATTATTTTTAGACGTAAGCAATATTCAACAGTAAGCAACCCTGGCAACGCGCCTGGACGAGAGAGGGGCGAAACGACGCGCGACGTGAAGGGGGAAGTAGGTATATAAATGGCGGCGTTTGAGACTCGGTCAAAGAAGATTCCGTTCTAGTACTTATTTATTCTTATGCCACAACCATGTACATCTCGTAGCATGAGTTATTTGGTGCCTTCTCCTTCCAGTTATTTGTATGATTTACCTTTGTCGCCGACATTTACACAAGAATCAAATGAAGGTATTAGTATTAGTACCTAGAAGTGGCAAGTACCAATATAACACAAACCGTGAAATTGCCATCAAAAACAATCCAATATCGTTTGTTTTTTCCTCGCAAGTGTTGAAAGAGTGCGTATGAAATTCGTGAGCAACTTGCTCACTAGACATTCGGCGGATTTACACCCTCGCCTACGGCACGGGCTGCAACCCACAACCTCGTGTATAGTGAGCAACTTAGCTCCCTTGTATCATTTGTGCTGCAGAAGCGGGCTATTCGAGCAATTTATAACCTAAAAGCTAATAATTCTCTCAGACAGAAATTTTTAGATATTAATATAATGATGACAGTTGCATCACAATATATTTACGAGAACCTAATGTATGTTTATAAAAATATTGAAACTTTTTCTAAAACCAGTGATAATTTACTTTTTCTAAAAACACTAAAAATAAAAACAAAATAGCAGTACTTTACACTAGGCTCCACAAAGTAAATAATTCGTTTAGAGGCCTGTGTGTACGTTTTTACAATAAAATTCCAAGTAATATTCAAAAACTTGATATTAATAAATTTAAAATCACCATTAATGAAAAGCTTTATAAAAAAGCTTATTATAAAGTGTCTGATTACATTGAAGACAAAACAGCATGGGTTTAAAATGCTCCAATCACTCCAACAGGTATTTCTAATTTAAAATATTGTTAAGTAATTTTAAACTTGTAACTCTATAACTTGGTAACGGCATATAATTTTGTAAACGTTGTTACTTATATTAAAGCTGTGGAGTTTCTTGCGCCCATTCTTCTCCACAGCTAAAAAATAGACGTCCTGACTAGTGAGTAAAAAAATTTTCGGACGATTCAAAAGCACTTTTTTAAAGTTTATTTGAATAAAAAATAATTGAATTTGACTTTAGTTGGTAGTGCACCTGACCCGGCATGTCGTGGGGTGCGAGTTCGAATCCCGCTCGTGGAATTTTTTCAACATTTTACTCTACGGGCGTTAACTATTGCTAACTTGTTAATCTCACAGCAAACAACAGGACATGCACAACACTTCGGTATGAATATGTTGTCTTTTTTCAAATTGTAATTTATTCGCAACAATATTTGCGTAAAATTATATGTACACAATCATAAATATACTTAGTTTGCCCAATTCTTAACTGTTCTTTTAATATTTGTAAAATATTTAAATTGGATGTTGATGACGTAGTTAGTTGTCGACATTGAGTAGGGCTAGGAAGGGCTCTTTTGGCTTACAAAGTAAAAGTAGGTAAAAAAAACACAAATGTTGAAAAAATTTCCACGAGCAGGATTTGAACCTGCACCCTTCTGACATTCCGGGTCAGGTACTCTTCCAATTGAGCTATTGTGGTTCTAACCAGCCCGCCGAAATTACACAACACTTTTTATTTTGAAAGCCAAAGGCGACTATTCAATGTCAACAACTACCGTCACTAACATCCGATCATAATATTTTTACAAATATTAAAGATCAGTTAAGAAGTAAGCAAGCTATTTATAAATGTTCAAATAATTTTTAACGCAAATTCTGTTGCGAACAAATTACAAAAACACAAATGTTGAAAAAATAAAAATAAAAAGTAGGTAGATAGTGTTGATTAATTTCGGCGAGTTGGATTGAGCCACGATAGCATAACGACACTCTGACCCATAGTTGGTAGCGCATCTGACCCGGCATGTCGAATCCCGCTCGTGGATATTTTTCAACACTTTAGTCTTTTTTTCAAACTGTAATCCTTTGTATATTATTATCAGTCATTTCCCACTGCAAAGGCCTCCCTTCCCTTCCACCTCTCTATCCCACTTCTATATCTCTTCATCTCTATCCTGAGCTAGTTCGTGTCAATTCTTCAAGTGGGAGTCCAACTCATCCCGGCATTTCCGTCAAGGCCTACGACGTTGCCGTCGTGAATAACATTAAACGTAATAAGCTATAAAGAACAATTGTATGACAGCAGCTCACCTTGAGGATGCCGGCGACCCGGTGTAGTCGCTTCTTGTCCGACATGTGCGTGTGCTTCTTGAGGTACTCCACCAGCGCGGGCTCCACCACCTTCACCGCGTTGTGGTAGTAGAACTCCACCATCTTGTAGAAGCTCGGGTCCTTATCCGTCGCGATCGACTTCAATGCCTCCGGTATTTCGTAATGTCGCACGCTAGTTCTTGTACCACCGAACCCTATTGCGAAAACCTTCCGCGCGACCGTTCTGCGCGTATTCAATGCCATCATTTGAAATAAATATGGTTAATAACAAAAATAAATAATGGTAGTTTCATTCACAAGTTTCTTTATGCATTCAGTAACAATACCCTTAGCAGTCGGGTAAAAAATAATTTTGATAGAATTGTCACGTCATGGCACCGCTTTCATTTGTCTTCGGTTTGGTTTTTCTTGGCCCCATTAGATAAACAAGGTGCAATAAGGGCTGATCATAAAGAAACTTGTAGGTATAGCGCAATAGCTATATTTTGGATAGAAATATAAAACAGTCTTATAATGAAATTCTTGTTTGAAATATTATTGCTCTGTTTTAGATGTTGGTGTTTCAGATATGTGGTAAGACAGTAGGTTGTCTGCATAAAAAGAAATGTTAACAATATCACACAACACAAAGCAAAAATTTGGTACTTAAATTAATAAAAACTTGAAAAATAATTTCTCTTTCAACATTTCTGGTTGAACACATTCTAGTTGGCCGGGCTTAGGCTTTTGGACTCGAGCAATGTGTATCACTCAAGTGATAATCAATGGTTTTAAATTTATTTTTGAAGTAGGCACCGTTATTAGTCAATACATTAATCAGCTGTGCGTTTGTGAGTGACATTACATGACGTGTGTGAGTAGGTATGACTATTTTAAATCCGTTCAGGGTGCCTAGTGTGAGTTGTGCGTACTATCCGTATTCATTCGATTACGTTTACGAAAACGAAACCGAGTAAGTATGGCACTGAAGCAGCCTCCTGGCGACATACGAGACGAGTTAAAATTTTGCCATACAAATTCTCGTTTTCTTTCGAATGGCGAATGAAACCGCACTAGGCACTCTGGAGATATTAGGTTTGCAATCGTTTTGAGTCGATTTGAAGAGCTTTAGGTATACCTACTATCAAAATAATACTGCCAAGTGTCGGCCTTTTCTCTATCAGTGGAAAATGCAATGCATTGCCGCGTACCACGGCGACGACGCGGATGGTTATGTGGATCCCCCCCCCCCCCCCCCCCCAACCCCTCCGGCTCCTGCCGCTCAGTCGAGGTCATAAAGTTAATATACCATGTATTAACTTATATAAAGTTAATAACCATATGTTAACTTTATGGTCGAGGTCCAAAAATAATTTTAGCGAAAGTAACAAGCGAGTTTTACTTGCAGAACAAAAGTTATTGTACCCATGCTCCTCCGTGCTTCGGAAGGCATTTTAAGCCGTTGGTCCCAGCTGCATGTCTTGCTTGTTTTGTTTTAAACAAATAAGTTAGCGGAATAGGAATGTTGACAAAAACAATAATTTATTCCAGAACATTTAGTGGACTGACGATCTTCGCAAGGTGGCTGGCAAGTGCACTTGGAGAGGCCTATGGCCAGCAGTGAACATGCGTAAACTGATGATGAGAAACGTATAAATGTAATCACGTTTGTTATTTGACCTAAGCATAAAATTCTATAACCTAAAAAGTTATTAATAAACACTCAATAGACGGAACAATATAGTGACGTCTCAGTTTGCCACTCCATACAATAAGAAAAAAACCGGACAAGTGCGAGTCGGACTCTCCCATCAAGGGTCCCGTACAAATTTATGGGTATATTATATACCTAGTTCAGGAATCGAGTCTCGAACTTTTCCCGAAATCAGTTTCCAAAACCTACAATTACTATTAGGTAGGTACATATAAAAGAGGGAAAAGGTATTTCTCTTTTTATTCTTCGTCATAAATCGAAACTATACATCATAAAAATAATTAAAAATCTGTTTAAACTTATGCAAATGAAGCCCTTTCATACGAATCCCCACATGACACGGTTAACTTACTTCAAAATTTGGACCCCCGTTCCTTGCATAAAAATTCTGTTTATTTTGTGATTTAATTAAATATGTAGTTTTCATATTTTTCCCTGTACTTGTAGTATAAGACGATATTACTTGCCAAACTTCATAGTTCTAGGTCAACGGCAAGTACCCTATGAATTTTGCGCCAGGGAACATGAATGAGTAGAAGTCTAATTTTTTTTAAATTGTACTTGGGTTAATGCGCTCCAACGTCAAAATGTACAATGGTTAAAAATCTCATTAATGAGTGATTGTTATAAAGAACAAATGGCAAATTATGAACGTGTCAAAATTCGTAAAGGGCGAAAAGTGTCTATGTAATACGTACATGCGACAAAATGTACAATAAAGGCCCCCGGGAACATGAATGAGTAGAAGTCTAATTATTATTGTACTTGGGTTAATACGCTCCAACGTCAAAATGTGCAATATGTGATAGTTATGTGCAGCGAGGCGAGGCGTGCGGCGTATGTTAAACACAAACAAATGTACCTATATGATCGTCCTAAGTACTCCTGAGTGCAGTGCACGCTGCACAAAACTTTGACGCTGCCCGCCCCGTCGGACGCGACGCTGAACGTTCGCCAACTCAGGTCTTTAAGGTGGTCCACATTAGTGACAAATCGCCGAACCGAACACCGTGATATCGCCGCGGACTTGTTACGTATAGTGTGGACGGGTGGAAGTTTGCATCGAATCGTCCCATCCGTGGCAAACCTCCACAAGCCAGACAACCAGTCCTTTGGTGCTGGCTCCGTGGCCGTGACAAAGCCGGGTGTTTGTAGGTACTGTAGGTACCGATAGTGTGGACGGGATTTGTTACGCGTACAATTGTTACGATCAGTTATCCCTCTACAAGCGATGGATGCCATTTTGAAACCTCAACCAACGCAGTCATGTCGTCTCCAGAAGAATTAGCAGAAATATATTTAAACTTGGCTCGTGCAAGTGCATCATTTGTTTACAGCAATACTTAAATTAATTACTTATCGACACAATTTGCCATCACCCTCAACCCACGTTCAATAATGTTGTAGCAATGATTTCTCGGATAGGTGCGAGTGGCGAGGGAGCGGGTGTTGTCAAGACGTGCATTTGTCCGATCCATCAATCCCGTGTAGGTACCAGCAGCGTGATGACACGTGGGCTTGCACGCGTGACAAAAATGGCAGTGTGTACCACTCCCGCAAACCGAGACAGTACCGGACATCCTTTGAAAAAGACCGACTTTGGATGGATCAGCCCGTGACCCGGGTCATTTGACCGTGACAAAACCAATACACCGTCCACTTCAACCAAACCAATAACACACCACATTAACCCAAGTACAATTTAGACTTCTACTCATTCATGTTCCCGGGGGAAATTAACCATTACACGTTATGTCGATTGTACATTTTGGCAGTGTACATTTGTGCCACAGGATCATTATGGTCGCGAGAACATTATGACTATGACATATTGTACATTTTGACGTTGGAGCGTATTAACCCAAGTACATTTAGACTTCTACTCATTCATGTTCCCGGGGGGAATTTTGATTCCCTTGAGTGTCGAAATAAACGCTTTTTGCGACATAAACGGCCGTATCTTTTTTTTTTCCTTAACTTAGAAGTTTGATTTTTTCACAGCTACAAGGGACCGTAGACCTGAATGTATGGTTTTAATTTCAACTCGATACCTCCACGCGTTCCCGAGATAAGGATCTTGACAGACATACAGACAGACGGACAGACGGACAACAAAGTGATCCAGTGAGGCACGAAACCCTAAAAATCGTTTTGACAGTTGCTAAAAAGTTTCTCTAATGACTAACAAACATGAAGCTGTCGCAATATAATCTTGATCTGGCACTAAGCAGGCGAGGTTAACACTACATTAAACTTGCATATTTCTTTTGATTTTCTTACCTAAAACTCATCATCATCATCATCATCTCATCCAAATTACGTCCACTGCTGGACAAAGGCCTCCCTCAAGGATATGAGGGGTATTTGCCGTAATCGCCACGCACCCGGCATTACACAGGGACACCTAAAACTCAACCAAAATGAAACTGCAATTAACAACAAACATTTTATTGTGTTACTTATCGAGCCTACATATGGAGTTGTTCTGCACCATCTGCAGGTCGACCCTGGGCCCCACCAGGTCGCGGATGTTGTCCAGCCCGTACTTGATCATGGTGGGCCTCTCCAGGGACAGGCCCCAAGCAATGACGCGCACGTCCTCAGGCAGGCCCATGGGCAGCAGCATCTCGGGACGAAACACGCCCGAGTTTCCGATCTCTATCCACTTGGAGAGTCCTGCAACGTGGTTTTAATTAATCTATATTAATGATGGGAGAACGTAGAGCTTATCAATCATAAAGATTCCTTAAAGACAACCGCTGTAAAAATCTAGTACCTATATACAAAAAAAGGTGGTTATATCAACTCTAGCTAGGGTTAATGAATGGCGCCACTGTTCAACGCAGTTTTCGTCGCCAAAAAATAACATATGTATATTTCATTGAAATTTTACGAGTTGACAGCTAGGAAGAAAGTGGTCTTTATTCAAATGTTGCTGAAGACTAAACTCAGTTACTGATCCCTATTTTTAATGGTTAAAGGATCTTTCCATTAACCATTAAACACATGTCGATCACTGGGTTCCAGTCAACACTGTGCCACTACTACTCTACATAAGATCCCAGAAACTTAGATAAACCATCCATATATCATTCCCATCACTGATCAGAGTACAAGTCAAAGAGGTAACCGCTCACCGTTGTGGTACGCGAATATCTCCATACTGGGCTCGGTGTAGGGGTTGTAGGCGGGCTTGAACTGCAGCTTGTCGAAGCCGAGCCGGCGGAAGAACGCGTCCAGCGTGCCGAGCAAGTGCGCGAGCCCCAGTCCCGCGCCCGCCACCACGCCCTCCACCTGGTGGAACTCTGCCAGGTGCGTCGCGTCCAGCGTCTCGTTACGGAACACCTGGGAACCGGCCGTCATCGACATAAACACAAGTACTCAGTCTACCCTGTTTGTACATACATAGCTAAAATGTTCTTATCCGTAAAAAAAAATAACCCTGAATACTTCGATAGAAACAAGCAAGTGACTGTTCTTGGCGGGAAAGAGTCATGTCTGCGGTTTTGTTTTATTTTCTAAAATTTGTGTTATGTCGAATATTAATGTGAAATAATGGTGGATTATTAACCGTTAAGTATTCGTGAGTGTGCATGAGTGTTGGCAAATGAAACAAAACAGTGCAACGTCACTTTTCAAATTCTCTCAAGAAGTCCGCCCGAGGACTTAGTAAAGCCCCACATCTTTACTGAGATACTCGAGGGGTTGGGTGGTATATCATTTCTCATTTCTATTATCATTCATTATCATCAAACAGAAAAGAAATATTGCTAATTTATATATTACTTGTTAGAAAAATTACTTTGACACTGGCTAAATGTGCTAATCGCACAAAGCCATCAACAAAATGAAAAAAAAAAAAAAAAACAAGCAAGTAAATTCAAATGTTCGAGATAAGAGGAAAAACAAATTAGCAATACCAAAATGTAATCTGACATTGTTTATGAAAAATGCATATTACGACCGAGTATATGGCAATCACACTATTTAATTAATTGCCACCAGGTCTGAGAGATCTTCCAATGACTAATAATAGACTTAAATAGTTATTTGTTATACAAGAGTGCAAAGTTGCTTTTTAACCGCGTGCTCAATTTTGATGACCGAGCAAGCAAAGGAATTTAAAATTTAAATCCTGAAAATTAGAATCCTGAGCGAGTGAATCAAAAAAGCACAAGGTGAAAAATCTTTGCACTCTAGTGCAACACGTTACTTTTCATCCCACCTCAGCGAGGAAATGACTAAATGCAAAAAAAAAACATTTACAATCACAAGATACTTTTATTTCAGTTTAGTTATTAACTACTACATTATGATATGTAGGTAAGTATTACAGAATAATCTTTAAATTATAATAAATAATACTTAGGTATAATTAAGAAAAATTAAAAGTAACGTTGCTACAGTTACTTAAGTTGAGTGTAATATTTTTGTTGTAGGTACTGTAATGTTGGAGTTACCATGGAGGTAGAAGTAAATAGGTTTAATGATGTTTTAAATTCACAAACTTAGTGCACACGATGTTCTAAATTCAATTTACTTTATCCTCTAGCGGATAAAATGGGCTTTTGCACTCAGATATCGAAGAGCAAAAATACTCTTTCCGAGATGGGGGGATGAAAAACAATTTATTATGTTCGTTGGCTTATGCTACGGCCACACTATCGCGCTATCGCGAACATTTGCCGTTTTCACGACAAGCAATAGTTACTTTTTTGACCGTGTTCTTAAATGTGAGTATTGCTTGGCCCACTTGTCGTGAAAACGGAAAATGTTCCCGATACTGCGATAGTGTGGCCGTAGCATTAATGAGAGACATTTTTATTCTATTAGAGAATACTCTAAGGAATCTTGTTGACATTGTATAATTAAATATAAATTTGATTATATTAGTTCCATGTTTAACATAATTATTAAGATTTATTATTAAGTACTTACTACATTTTTAATGACATATATGATAATTAAGAGATATAGAAAATAATGTCGTTATTAATGTTCTATTCTATTCTATTATTAATAATCTATTGTGATTTGTTATTGTTAATACTATTTTTATAAAATATTTGGATGCCTACATTTATAAGGAATAATACTGTTGATTCCATTTAATTGATTTACTATCCACAATCACATTTATGCTAATAATTGACATCTTGCTTATTCGGTTCTATAGGTAACTAAAAACTTCGGTTTAAAAGAAAGTATGTCTACTATGACGACAAGTACACAACGTGTAACAGAATTTATGGCACAAGCAGAATATACCTTGTTAGTATCATTGACTGAATCAATTTCACGTGTTATTTATTATATTCTCTAGTCTTAAAAAATGAATTCAAAATTATGGTTACTATTACAATACCTATTACAGGTTCAAAGCAAAAACATCGTTATTTAATGCGCGACAAAGCGCATTTTTGCAATTGAACCTATTACATTTTTTTTAACTTATAATTATATAACACATTAAAAACAAGTGAAATAGATCCATTTTTTGTGTCTAGATACGGGTGATTAAAAAGTCCCTGAAAATCGGTAAATGGGAGATTCCATTAACGTAATAGAACAACTTTTACTATGGAACCAACCCTGAAATCGCGAAGAAAAATATCAGATGTTTCATACAAAATTGTTATACTTAGGTATCTACACGACCAAAATATTCGAAAGTAGTTTCCATAATAAAAGTCGTCACATCTCATCTTACTAGTCTAGCAGGTTATTTGATCTCAAGACTCTCTTATTTCACAAATAAATTGGCTAAGTACATTATTCTGTAACCTAAGCTTTATAGTTTCGGTTGTGTTACCTTTTGACTGTTGTTACTTTCAGCAAAGTGTGTTACCCATTACGGTAACGTTATGGTACAATCATAGCCGGCCTTACCCAGGTAGCCAGTTAGTTAATGCCCATCACTAGTTGAGGAGTCCAGGTGAAGTGCGCTACCACCTTTGGCCTTATCGTTACTTAACATCAGGTGAGATGAAGGCCAAATGCTTACCCATCATCGCATCACCACCAGTTCATTCTATGTTCCCACTATTCTATGCATGTACGAGAGGAACAACGGGCCTTAAACCACCACTGAGTATTATCCATGAACATTGTTGATGTTAAAACTACTAACTTGCTTTGCTAACATTCCAAGTGGTCGCCTTAAACAAAGCTACGAGAGTGCACTAGCCTAGTTAGCACATGCCTTATCGATGCTGAAGTACTTCTGCGGCGTGAACTCCTTCTGTTGCGCCAGCTTGTAGAGCATGCGCGCGCTCACCGCCGTCGTGTGCGTGCGTAGCAAGTTCTTCTGCGCTTCCTCTATCTTCCAGTCGTAGCGATAACCCTAAGGAATAAATCATAATAAGCTGCCCGTTATCTAACGCTCAAAATTCAAAACTTTTCAAAATTCAAAATTTTTCAAAATTCAAAATCATTTATTCAGTTTAGGCTACAAATAGCTCTTATGAACGACATTATGCCATCGGTTTGTAAGTCTACTCTGGGCGGGAGACCTTGTACTGAGAAGAACCGGCAAGAAACTCAACAAGTGTCAAGCTCTTTTCTCCCTTACAGGGTCAAAAATATTGGAAAATGCCCTATAATAAAGGACAGCTCAGTTTGGGGGCAAATAGTGATGTTGCTAAGTTATGTTTAAGTTTTTATAATTTTGTGAAGAAATAAGTAGTATTTTATCTTTAAAATTATAAAACCTTTTTCATGTCTTTTAATCTAAATCTGTAATAAATAAATTTAAATCTGTAAAATTATTAATCAGTTGTTAGAAAATAAGGAAGTTCAAATTGATAACAGTATTGTAAACAAAAGCTGCATAGAGCATTACAAAAAACTACAGTTTTTGCCAGTTACATCTGTAGAGGTCGAAAAATCATTTTCATTTTTAAAATTGATTTTTATAAGCAGGCGACGAAGTTTGACTTCACATAATTTGGAAAAAATATAGTTAATTTATTATAAAACATATAATAATAAATAATATTTAAAATATCTTTCATTTCATAATAATTTAAAAAATCACTATAGCAGAGCTGTTAAGTATGAATTTGATCTTTTGATATGTTATTGAGTGAGTAAATCAACTCCATTTTTTATCGATTCAGATTATCGAAACTTGCCCCCAAACTGAGCGTTAGATAACGGGGTTTAAATTAATAACTCATAAGAGGCGGTTACGAAAAAGAGAACTGAAAACAGGGAAAACACGTAGCTTTGTTTTTTGCAGGTTCTAAACTTGAGTTAAAAGCAATATATCACCAGCAATCAACCTACTTTACCTCATTAATTTTGCAAAACCCTGTCAGCATCGAAATAATTAAAACATCTACAGCATTTAGGTAAGTAAGTAGTTTTTAATATGTTTTTACATGAATCAAAAAGTTTGATAAGTAGTTATTATCAAAAACATACTCTATTAACAAATTATTCACTACACATTATGTATTATATTGGGAAATATAACACTTTTATACATACTTTTATTTATTTATTTGTGTGGTAAAATAATTTTAATGCTGACTTAAATATGCTGACCTATTTAAGACTAAGTTGTCCATCTATATCTCACCTGTGAACCATAGCCACCCTCGCTGTGGACCTTCTTAACTCTCTCCAAGTAATCCATGGGGAAGCTAGTGGTGGTAGCGGGGCTGGACACGAAGAACGTGTCGTGGGCGTCTCTCGCCGGATGCTGCTGCGGCTGGAACAGCGCGTCGAAGTTCCAGAAGGAGCTCTCCACGTACTGGTTGGTGGGCATCTCTGTAAAGCCCATCTCCAAGAAGATCTCTCGGAATTCGGACCGCACTTTGAGGAGCGGGTGAAGGTGGCCGCACTCTGGAGGCTGACCTGTGATGACATTTTATTATTAGCATATAGGTCTTTGCGGATTGTTAGTTTAAACAACTGTAAAAATAATAAATATAATTAAATACATAATATATATACGTTATATATAATACGTATTCCGATCCCTGGCAACATGTGTTTAAAAGATTTCTACCAAAACAGGCCTAGCCTAGTGGTAGAAATCCCTATAAGTCGATGGCCATGATGTATTTGTTTTGTTGGTGCAATGTTAACACACCTTTTTACCCAACTGTAAAGGAAGGGTATTGTTTTTCGCGGGTATCTTGTATGTAATATTTTTTATTACCTCATATCTCCAGAACCGCTGAACGGATTTACATAATTGAGGTATCGTTAGATTCGTCTTAACTGCCCAAGTGTTCTTAGATAGGTGACGTTTAACCAAGTCAGTTGAGTTACTATTTAACAGCAATAAAAACAATATGGCCGAAGTTATAGACAGGAAGTTGGTAGAACGGAAGTAGACGCACTCTCACAGATGCTGTGCATCGTCTCTGCTCAATAATACAAGTTTTATTGTTATGTAAAAGTTGCACTATTATTAATATCGAAATGGAGCATGCACATGCTCAACTGATCCTTGATAGGTACATATATAAAAGCATCAAGATCTGATGTTGATGATATAGTTATGGCTTAAAAAGTAAGTACAGATAGTATTAACATACCCAGTGCATCAAAATTATAAGGTTTGAACTCCAACGTCTTCCACGATCCAGTCAACAGCATCTCAGTTGTCAAGTCTGTTTCTAGTTTCTTAATTGTTGTAGCAAATTGGGGTCCTTTTGATAGCAGGAAACTCTTTATGGTAACTTCTTGTAGCAGTTTTCGTTTTTTGTAATCATTTCTCACATTGACGGGTAAGTTGTCAATGCCTTTCTTAATTTCAATTAAATGCTCTTGGACAGCATCTTTGATGGTGTCCACTTTACGCTTGACCAGTGGTGGTCCTCCTGACTTGTCTATTAAGATCCACCCGGATGACATTGCTTTGCTAAACCCAACCTTTGCATTTGGTACAGTCTGTAATCAACATAATAACAATTATATTATTAAGTACAAACTTATCTTTCTTGACATATCACTGACCTATGCTCATGTAAAACTTTATTTTAACAAAGTTTATTTTGGTATAACATTTTTGAACGTCATTATTTTCAATAGAGATATGCCATTCTGATCCAAGTCACATATTTGTTGATATCAAGACAGCTGTAATTACACATTTTATTAACTACCTGCCTAGATATTCAGTGCCAAAAGTATTTTTGTTTCAATTAGTAGCTACTTAATTTCATTACCTTAATTTTAAACCCTATTTAGAATTATCAAAAATTGCAATAACCTAATAAAAAAAATAAAAATGTTTATTTATCAGACAACATAAAGTTCATTTAATGTTAGTAACAAAGAGACTTATCACCTATGATAGTACTTAATAAATAATTTTTAATTTTGAGCGCGTAATTTGGCACATGTGCTCGATAAATGAACAGTCCCCACTATCGGCGATTGCTAGCAGGACGTTGTTCCTGCTGCCGCGAACTCGCTTCAAAAGTGAGCTTGCTTTTTTACGAACGATGGTCGGGAAACTGTCAACCTCTGTGTACGCAAACATGCTGCAAGGGCTGCAGCTCTACACGACTTTAAAGTTTATCCTGACACCCCCTACCAACCATAAGGTTATAAAGTTAAAGGTGTCAGACATCCTTGCGCTAGCACAAGGGACCATTTGCGTCAGGTCATAATGCAGATTAGAACCCGCCGAAGCGCATTCTTCATCCGTTACTTTTAAGACTAGTGTCTCAAGCTAGTTGCCGTAAGGTCTACTACCTAATATCCGGATAGGTTACCAGTAGGCTTTGAAAAGCGTGACCTTTACAGGAGGTGCTGAGCATCGAGCAAATCTGCAAGCCAACATGTTGGCTTTAACCGACAGCGCCCTGCGCTCTCTCCATATCAATGTCGTCTTTTAGGTTCTCTGTAACTATATGTCTTAGGTATTAAAACTGCTTGACTCGATCTAGGGGGGATCCATATAGTCTGAGGGGGGGTACAAAATCAGGAAGTTTATTGTCGGACCTGAAAACCATGTACTCGCTGTTCCTGCAATTGTACACTAACCCATGGGCGACCGCATATGTTTCACAGAGACCTAACATTTCTCTAATGGCATTGACTGAGGGGGCCAGCAGGACCAATTCGTCCGCGTAGCTAATATTGTTGGCGCACACGTTATTGACATGACACCCAATCTTCATGCTGCTGAGCCCGTTCATTAAGCGCGTTCACATAGAGGTTGAAAAGCTTGGGGACTCAATCCCCCCTGCCTCACACCGCATTCTATAGGGGTCCGAGTACTCGTCCGCCCATCTGACACTGTTCAGCTGATTCTCATACCAAAAACGAAATAGCGATATTGTTTCAGAAGGCAAGCCAATCTGTTTCAGTTTATCCCATAAGATCTCGTAAACGACTAGGTTGAACGCCTTGGAAAGGTACAAGAAACAAGCATAAACAGGTGTTTCTATCTGTATAGTACCTGACAGTGCTTATCAGGCTCAGGATTTCACTTTCTGTTGACAGCTGTGGCCTAAAGCCAAACTGGAGCTCATGAATCTTTAAGTGACAATCTAGCTGAGAATTTAGCACACCGTCAAGCACTTTGGCGATAATTGTTGCCAATTACTAATTCAATGATTTTTCTGTCTGCACTTACCTTTATGGAAACACAACCGATTTTTACCGTTGTGTTACGGTAGTTACCTAAGATTTTTTAATTAAATAACCTCTCTAACTGTTAGTTTTAGTCTAAACACAAGTATTACGTTAATATTCACTTCATTAGCACTTATTGTTGATGATATTAACACGAGTCAAAGAAATATACAACCTATCTTGACCAAAATTGCTCTTTTAAAGTCAAAAAATAAAAATTTACTGCAGTTCACAAACAACACAAACTCATAATTTTTGCCACAAAACGTCCGATGCTCAATGTTATAGTTTTAATTTTGACAGGAGTACCAATATCACAAAAGTAAACATGTTGCCAGAGTTCTTGGCGGGAAAGTGAAGAGTCATGTCTGCGGTTTTGTTTTATTTTCTAAAATTTGTGTTATGTCGAATATTAATGTGAAATAATGGTGGATTATTAACCGTTAAGTGTTCGTGAGTGTGCATGAGTGTTGGCAAATGAAACAAAACAGTGCAACGTCACTTTTCAAATTCTCTCAAGAAGTCCGCCCGAGGACTCAGTAAAGCCCCACATCTTTACTGAGAAACTCGAGGGGTTGGGTGGTATATCATTTCTCGCTTCTCATTTCTATTATCATTCATCATCATTATACAGAAAAGAAATATTGTTTATTTATGTATTACTTGTTAGAAAAATTACTTTGACACTGGCTAAATGTGCTAATCGCACGAAGCCATCAACAAAATGAAAAAAAAAAAAAAAAAAACATGTTGCCAGGTTATAGCAGCGAAAATTCAGTAACACTACTATCGGTAACACAACCGATTGAATAATAAAGACACAATTTTTGCTTACTTTAAAATGAAATGAGATCAGTAAACACAAATTGTGACCACACTTTTTGATTTTTTATATCTTTGTAATGCATAATATACCAGAGAATAAAGAACAAAACTGAGTATTTTCAAAAAATTATAAAGAAAGCACTTGGATTCGGCAAGGAGACAGTGTGCCTCAGTATGAAATCTGAAATTATATAATATAAAAACTATTTTATTTTTGACTAAAATTTGCTTAAATGTGTATTTTTTGTTCTAGTTTTGTTAACCCATTAACCGCCGCAGTCGCGTATACTTGACAGCGATATTTAAGGGCACTAACGCCCGAGTCATTTATACATGACTGAAGTTTTATCGTTATTTACTTATAGAATTAGATACTCAATGAGAATGATTATAATGAAAAATCCAAGCTTATGAACATATTGTTTCATTTCAATAACTTCGGACCTCATTACACACCTATTATATCTGTTGTGTTAAAAAAACGAACACCAAAATTACTCGTCGCAGAAAGTAATATTTTCTAAGGACCCCAGCGCCACTGTCATAAATAAATGACCATAGTGTTGTAGTAAAATCTAACCAACATGGCAATAATTATGTCAATAATGTGGAATATTGTTTTAGTTTATGCAGATTTCAACCCCGAATGATCATTATATCACTATGAATTATTTTGACTAATTATTTTAGCTAGAATGCTGTATTAATTCTAAATAAACGACGATAGAAAACCACAAATATTTGATAACTTGCGCATCACTAGCAGTACGGTATAGACAACGTTTTCATATAATACGCTAGCGCCGGAGTCAGGAATAAGTGACCGCTTATGACGTCATAGATGGACGGCAGTTTGGCATAGTGAGGGTAAGTTGATAATTTTATCGTATGATGAAAATATGAATAACGTCATCCTCATTATTCGCTTGCCCTGTTCCCAGATTATCTAGGCTTTGCATAATACAAAGGGTGTAAAAAGTTCTTAGCGAAGCGTAACCCTACTCACACCACTCTTCAAACTAAGCATATTACCCGAATATTATTGGTGCGATATGTCTTTTTTTAGGTTTAAATAAATATCAGTTTTCACAAATACACCATGGGCGGCATACTGCAAAAGGCTACCCTCTTTGGGACTGCAACTGTTGGTGGAATATTAAGAATGAATATTGTATTTAAATAAACAAAATACTTACATGTGACAATTGAGTTTCAGTAATGATTTATTTAATAAAATGAATATCTCACTTGGCTACTTCTATTAGTTTAGTTTATGAACACGAGCTTGAATCTAAATCAGAAAATGGAAGCGAACAAAATAGTGCATGGCCAGTGCTGTAAAAACACATTTTAATCGAATTTGGTTCCTTCATTTCTTATTTAGTTGAAATAAGTTATACTGTCATAGTAATCACCTACTATAAAAATACCAAATTTCTGTAATTAAAACTTGTATTTGCCAACTTATTTTTGCTTAATTATTAATAAGTAGTTGGTATTCCTCCATACATACTTTTAAAACCGAAATATCGAAATGATTTTATCGATTTACCTTCATCACTAAAAAACAAAAAAAACGCTTGTGTCAGCGCCGGAGTCAACTATACATGACGAACCACCACTTCAAGGTCAAATAGGGCTTGCGAATATCGATATTCTGGAGAATTAAAATTAAAATAAGTTATGTTTTAGGCAATCTCATATTTGTTGGTTAGACTAGAAATGATTGTGTGCTGTTCTTATTTGTTTGAAAACATTTTATTTTGCAAATATATACAAGGTATTTTCACCAAAACGCATCTTAAAATAAAATAATCGCTAAGATGATGCCCATCACTAATTTTATAGAGTTGAGAAGGGCTGTGGCGCTAGGGGCACGATTTGCTGACAGAACTTCCGGCGGTTAAAAGGTTAAACGAGTATTAAAGAGTTCAAATCAAATGTTAATTTTCTTTTTTATAAAGATATTAGAATGACGAAACACTAAATCAGTGTAGTTGGGAGACAAAATATTTTTACAGAAAGTACACTTATTCTCGGTTTTATCCATTTAGAACTACAATAGTCTTAATTAAGTCTTGTGGCAGGTATGAATGTACCAAAAATATGTTGAAGAGCATTGCAAGTACCCTAGAAAAGTGGGACCCCGCATTCTGAAGGTGCTCAATGCTGAGGCTATCTTGACCAGGTGACTTGCCCCTGGTCATTGGCTTAATTACTTTGGCAAAATTCTTGGCTGTAAATAGCTAATTTATTTGCTCACAATTAGTCCTAGCATCGGTCACTCTCCTTCCAGGTCCCAACAGAGACTTAATAGTGAAATACTTTTTAAATAAATTAGCTATCTCCTTGAGTTCACTAACACCCTCTATGATAGTAGGCAGACCAGGTCGTAAGTTTTACCTATTGGTTGATATCCAAAAATGTTTGAAATCACCTTGACTATGACAGGTAGTCAGTGCATTTAATTTTAATTGTTCTTGGTAGTTTTGACACCATTTCAATTTTGCCTTGAAAATTCTGCGACTATTTACTATCACCTCATAAAAGGTCCCACAACTAGGCCGACTGTACCTCACCTATTGACTTGTTATTTATAATATCCAAAGCCTTTCAAGAAAGTTACAATAATATGTTGGAATATAAATTTGATAGAATTTCATGTCTTTGGTAAATTACTGGCTGGCATTCAGCCTATGGGTTTAAAAGCAATAGCTATTAGAATGTTTTCATAAATTCATAAATATGTCAAAGGAAAAGTTGTTGACTTCTATTGTGGTGATTGTATTGTTCAGAGAGTTTAATAATAATCATGTAATTTATTTGTATTAGTTTTTAATGAGGTTTTTGATAGTAATATGATGGAGATGAAGTCAAATTAAAAGTCTTGGTACCATAATATTTTGAGATGAGTTTTAATTAAATAAGAGGATCCCAAACAACAGGACTGTTGTTCTATTCTATGAACATAGAATATGGAGATCACACAAGGGTAAGAATACGCACCTTTAACATAAAAACCTATTCATCATCATCAACATCACAATCAGTAGGTATCTTCTTTGATAAACTTTTAAACAAATGAAACTTGCCTTCATAAGTTCTGCCTGCGGTATGCCAGCGTCAGGGACGCTCCAATACAGGACGGCCTCGTGGCTACCCTTGTCAGCCACCTGTTGGCCTTCCTCAGTCAGCTCCCATCGTGTATTCTTTACTGCCTCCGAAGTAACCATCTCGAGAGCTTCCAAACTTTTCACTGCTCCCACTATTTTTTGGTGGTCTTCTTTAAATTCATTAGCTATATGTAAAGTGTCTATTTTGTCATCCTTCTCTAGGAGATGTAAAATTCTTTCGTTTAATTCCATATTTTTATTTAATTAAATTTTTTTTAAGAGCTTAGAGGTTATATTAAGTTGTGACAGAAAGAACTGATTGACAAACAGCTCTCTGTGCTGTGACAGGGCAGAATTAGGGATGCGATCAAAAATCAAATAATTGATGTTTCAAATAAGAATTTGATTTCGATATCAGTGTATCAATTAGCAGTAATAATGAAATAAATAAATAAATAAATAAATAAATAAATAAATGATCATGTAATTCGATATTAATTTATTTATTCATTTGACAAATTTTACAGGATAAATCTCAATAAATCAAAATTTTTACATTTACAAAATCATTACGCCAGCAATCTGCTAAAATATCATATGCCGACAACTCGCTCGCACATGCAAATCATTTTGGGCACATACAGCCTCGTCAGCCTGTCGAGGCTGTCAAAGTGCAGCTGAAGTGGTGTTGTCGACAGCACTTTAGCAGATTTATGAAAATCGACACGCCCACGCAACAGTTTAACATCGAGAGACCTCATCAAATATTTTTTGTGCCGATTCGGTTCAACTTTCTTAGTGCGTACAGCTAGGGAATGGAACGTGCTGCCTGTGAGCGAGTGTGTTCCCTGAAAGGTATAATCTGGACCTCTTCAAGGCCAGAGTGAATATGAATAGGCTATTTCTAGGCAGACATGTTCCATCTTCGACTGCACCATCACTTAACAGCAGGTAAGGTGTGGTCAAATGCCTGCCTATAACCAATAAATAAAAAAAAGGAAAGTATGATAATTTAAATTTTTGTCAGAGACTGTCAGTTGATTTTCTAGAGAGAATGGCATCACGCACAAGTGCGTGTTCCCGTTCCCTAGTAGATTTTTCGACGGGTTCGGTTCGGGTGCTCTCCTGTTCCCAACGAATTCATTCCTAGGCTACAGAACAAAAATTTTGTTTCCACAAAATTTCTGCTCGGTAGCCTTATAACAAGAAGGAACAATAGCCTTAGAGACGTTAGACACTTGAATCAGAATTGAAAATGACTTGAAAATGGGAGGTTCAATACGAAACCCTCGAGCCATTTCGGTTACTACTTAGGTACGTCGTGAAACAATAATAATAATCTGTTACATAACATTTTATCGCCCGTCTTATATTCTATAGATAAACTGAAGTAGGAAAAAGTAGTTCCTTTTGGAGTTGGAGACCAAGACTACATAACGTTCTATCGCCACGCCAGACGCCACGGCGAAATGCGTGTGACGTGTGACGTGTCTGCTTAGCAATCAGCAAAGACATTTAACTGCTTACTATAGACAGGACATAGAGATCGACACTGTAATCCACAACTTATTACCAAGTGGTAACAAGTCGCTCAGTTTGATGTGATACGACCTCTAATGCAGTCGTGTTTTTGCGCGAATAGATTTGACAAAATCTACAGAAAATATGTCAAATTGCGTATTGCGATATTGCAAATCCCGAAGTGGTAAAACGGCTGAACGTGATTACAGTTTATTTTCGTCAGTATTTTGTATATTTACCCAATAATCAGCCTATATAATAATTTCCAATAAAGTATTCTAGAACATTTGCCTATGCTCTATACCGCCCTCTAGTGGTAAAAAGAAAAAGCACTACTTTTAGGGAAGATGTCGACTATGTAGATGATTTAGTGATGTTTAAGTGATGTCGTTTTATTTGTCGCTTAATGTTATAGATAATATTTTTATACCGTAAGTTAAATATAAGTAGTAATATTCTGATACAATGATCATTGCGTTGGAGGACTGTTATGCACTGGAACAGTAAAACTAAGTGATACCTCAGCGGTCCCCCGACACGATGATCATTGAATCAGAATATTACTACTTATATTAAACTTAATGTCTGACGTCCCGCAGGTTCACATGTGAACCTATAACAATTGGTTTTCAATTGTGTCTGGTTATTGGTTGTTCTGTGTAATTTTTATACCGATTTTTGGTTAACCTTTATAAACATTATCGATACGTCGAAATCATAACGGAACATCCCTACTGCAGAGCGACACCTACCGTGTGGTAGCTAAAACTTATTCTAATTGATTTTAATACGCTGTTTTGCTTCTCAACGTTAGATGGCGTTACTAGCGCTCCAGCTAAATCTTTGTATGAAAGTCTCTAATAGCCGCTCTATTACCTATTAAATCTCTTTGGCAATCAGTAATGTTTTCTTTTTGATAAGTAGGTAGATACATGAATTTTTTGATTAATCTTATCATAACTATCACTTTAAATAAATACGCTAATTTAAGGAGGTATATTATTTCCATTCCATTCCATTACTTAAGGAAGTATTTAATAAATAATGACTGAACCAACAAATGCTTTTAATCTCAAAATCTTAAGTATTGGACAGGAACCAGTAATTAGACTTTTTTTCCTTTCATCAATAAAAATATGGTTGTAGGTATTTAATCGCCTAACTAATAATTCCGTCTTATCAAACAAAAGAAATCAAAAATTGCACAAAAGTACTGACTTGCACGCGAAAAACGCACCCTATGTAATTCAAATTGGGCATCCGTTTTCTGGTCTAAGCAAAACTATTTGAATTGCATGCCCATCTGTTTTCGGAATGCACATCTAATAATTTATTCGTCTATCAAAATATGTTAATCTATTTAATCAAATTCAAACATCACTTCTGAAAAGATTGAGGTTACGAATCTATAAAAGTTATCTACATTATTATACATTTAAAGGTGGGAATTTGCTCCCCCCTTCCGTGACTGGCCCACGCTACGCTGCGCTTCGCTCTGAAAAAAAATAAACTTAACCTGGTGTGCAAGTCTGTACTTTTGATTTGTATGCTATTAGTATTTTTGTTTTAAGAAAAATAAGTCTGTTGTATGAACTAGATTTTAGTTGTAAATAGATTTTAAAAGATAGCTGGTTTTGGTATACTTTTTAAGTTTTTTAGAGAACATGTTTTGATGAGCAGATAGTATAATTGTGGAACAGTCATGTTTCTGATGTGCAATAAGTTTATTAGAGGAGATTGTTATGTTTGCATAATATTTTAAAAGAGGTACAATTACAAATATCCCTTAAAAATAGGTCAGCAACTGATTTTAGTGTTAAGCAACGATATAATACAGACCACCTGGTTCCTAGCGGTCATCCCTAAACCGTAACATTTTAATGACAATCAATGTTATCATTTGGCCTTTGTCCAGCAGTGGACGTCCTTTGGCTGAGATGATGATGATGATGATGATGATGAACATTATGTCAACACTGGTACCCCCTACCCTACCTAAAGGTCATAAATAAAACAGTCTATCTCTAACACAACATTTATTGAAAAACTTATAACAATCAGTGATTTGGTAATAGTAAGTATATATTTGGTGATAGAAATCTCGTTGGCAATAACAAAAATGCTCGCCCCATATCGTTATGGCTAAGCATGTAAGATGATTCACTGCTGAGCAGTCTATCAAATGTTAAACATTATTATTATTGGTACAAGTTATTTATTTTATTTAAATGCTTAGATTAACGCCTTATTATTTTAGCGTCTTAGCACCGTACTGTCTGTATTTAAAAATAATAAATTGTTTGCTCAATAATCAAAGTAAAAATGCGATAGTTAAATATTAGCATCATAATGTGAACTAGGCTGTGATGATGAAAGTAAAAAATAAAGTAAGTAAAATGAGCATTACCTACCTACTTTCTGGCTTTTTGTCATCATCTCATCATCATCATCATCTCAGCCAAAAGACGAATATTGCTGGACAAAGGCCTCCAAGAGATCTCCAAAACGACCGGTTTTGTGCTGCTCGCATCCAGTGGCTTCCCGCGATCTTTATCAGATCGTCGGTCCACCTTTATTAATTTTGTCATTAATAGTTTTAAATCGTTTTAAGAGCGTATGACATTAATATGCGTATATTCTTATTAGATAATATTGTAACTATTATTTAATAATCCTTAATACTAAAAACTTAGATAAAAATATTAAAGCAAAAAGATAAATCCACATTTATATAAAGCTTCAAACAATTTCCTTTAAATGAAATAAAAAAATAGTGATAAATATACAATAGCATGTGAAGAAAACCCTGTCAGATCCGTAAAGGTGTTATTAGGTATCGAGATTAGGTTCTATTGACGTTATCACAGACCTATATCTCGATATAGGTCTGTGATTTATTCTGTGTACCGGTGCTATCTGAGTGTGTGTTTAAACGAGTTTACACAACCTTGTGGATGAGTGTCAGAGCCACGGGCCGGCTCGCCCGGCATAATACCACCCTCTCACAGAATATCGGCGTAAAACAATGGCACTCGTTGCTGTTGTGTTTCGTCCGGTGAGTGAAAGTACCGGAGGCCCATCTCTCACCCCTCCCCCCTCCCAATTTTCTTAAGATCTAACTTCTTCCTCAAGGCCAGCAATGCATCTGCGATTACTTTGGTTTTGCGGGTGTATAAAAAACACCTTTGTCGGCACTTCCGTAGGACCTTTGGCCGCGCCGCCGCCGCCGGCACAATAGATGGAAAGTGTCGTCACATTTTAAAAATTAGCTTGATTTGGGGTTAATTTGAGCAGTGTACAAAAACTTAAATTTTTAATTACGATAACTTTTTTATTTTCATAATTTTTTTGCTATTGATATTGATATATCTATGTATCCCTTTGCGATCGGGCAGGGTTTTTTTTACAAACTGTATATATATTTTGTGCACGAAATTTCTTTAAAAATTTTGCAATTTTATTGCGATAGAAAAGTCCGCAGGCGAGACCAAACCTACACATACTGCTTTTAAGCTTCTAACAGAATGTAACAAATGCAGTTTCTACATGAGTTCTGAAAAAGGCAGAAACACCTAGAAGGTTACATTCAAACAAAGGTTTTGATAATATACAATAAGGCACAAAACTAATAACACTTCCAATGTCCACTAACCAACTTTACTAACGTAGTTGTTACAAATACTATAATGTTCAAGGCATCGTATGAGCATTCCCGCATGATACCTAATCTAGTGAATAATAAAAAATAACTTAACGTACCGTCTACGATTTTGAAACGTCCATTCAACCTATTTTAGTAATTACAGTTCTTCAGACGATGCTTAGGTCATAATTGCAAATAAACCATGTCAGAGGATAACGTAACCGCGAGCTTTTAAAAATCTGATACCAAGTTAACAAAACAAGTTACTAAGTTGATAGAACTCAATAGAAGGTTTTAATGCTATTTACTTTTTTTAGGGTTGTGTAGTAAGTATATACTGGCAGAAAATGTTGAGAAGCGAAACCATCGCGCGGTTATAAGTTGTCTTTTTCTACAATAGAAGCTGGCTTGCAGGACAAGTACTGTCCGCACAACCACTCTGTCTCTTTCTAACGAGTGATTACGACATTTTGTGAGGGCATTGTTTAGTACATCTCTATGTTCTATCCTTTGTGGACCTAATTGACACCATAATTTTAACTTAAAGTCGACATCCAATTGACAATGTATTGCATTAAATGGTTAATAGCTAAACTAAGTTGAATATACGCTTGAAAGACTATGACTATGGATTAAATATGGTTATACATTTTTGGAATGTTGCATTGATATGATAATAGATGGTGTGAAATTATTTTGTGTCAATAATCTCGAAAGTGGTATTGTTTTCTTGCAGCTTCTTTATAAGGTTGGTTTTCTCGAACGCGGCGCCGGTGGTCAGCACTCCTCCTCTACAACATAAAAGAACGAACGTGAGTCACATCAGCCTATCACAAACTGTCAAATTTCCTCAATACACTTTGATCTTTTTATGTATGGCGTATGTTTCACATGGCGTATGATTCATGTGTATGAGGAGCTCGATGGCGCAGCGGCTAGCGCGTTCGGCTTGCGATCTTGCCCGCTAAGCAACTTTCGCAATGCCGGGTCGCCTGATGGGTGACCAATTAAAAACATCTCGAGCTCCTCCGTGCTTCGGAAGGCACGTTAAGCTGTTGGTCCCGGTTGTTGTCTTAAGCTGGCAGTCGTTAAAACCCACCAACCCGCATTGGGCCAGCGTGGTGGGTTATGGCCCAATATCCCCACGTGCTACTGATCCTGTGGGAGGCCTGTGCCCAGCAGTGGGACGTTTATAGGCTGATGATGATGATAATGATGATGTTTCACACAGACACCCCCACACACCCTCACACACAATGTATAAATGTTACTATTTTATGTGTTCTTGTGCCTTTAGGCTGGGATGAGACCTGGTGTCCTACGCACAGGGTTTACCTAGTTAGGGCACCAGTCTCCTATATTATTTGACACCAACATATAAATAGTTGTAAGATTACTGTGTAATAGAGAAATAAAAATATTAAAATTACAAAAAAAAAAAAATTGTATAAATAAATGTTTTATTGAAGACATGTGACAGTTGATGTGTAGGCTCTGTACCCATCAAAATATCAAGTATAAAAAGATCTAATTGGACTGAGTTGTGTCAAAGTTATCTATTTGTAATGTCAACAATGTTATTGTCTATTTTTCGTCTTTCAGAACCAAGGGTATGTTCCGATATACACTGCGAGCACTGTCCAGTGCTCTTACTGGTGAGAAATTTGTTCCGTTATGGACTGACAGTATACTGCCGCAGTATCCTAGGGAAATATATGACGTCATAAATCTTCGCCATTTTTGTACTGTAAGCACTGGCATTTTCGAGGTAAGGTGCTCTCAGTGATAATTGATCACGTGATCAACAGCGTCCAGAAATGATGACATGGATGACAGTATACTGGACTGCGTTCCGTTTTAAACAGTAACCATAAAAGAACGGCTTCGCAGTATATTAAATTGACGACACACCTTACAGCGCTCGCAGTGCATATCGGAATATACCCCAAGTTACACGTTGATTGACATCGAGATACATAAGTCCTTTTATTTTTAAGTGCTGACCATCATGCTACCGGGAAGGTTGACGTAAGCACTGAATTTTTACACTGAAGATGCCGATAAAAACACTCAAAAATTAAAAAGCAGTGTAAAAATTCAGCGCTTACGTCAGCTTTCTCGGTAGCATAACGGTCAGTGCAGCCGCCGGATTGCGCAGGATCCAGGTTCGATTCCTAGCTGGGTCGGGTGGGCGTTTAATTTTTTCACTGTATTTTATATAAATATTTGAGTTTTGTTCCTGTATCCACTTTGTTTCATTCAAGGATTCCTTTAACATTCATTTAAGTGGAAAGCGCCGAGCCCAAAAGCGGAACGTTTATTGATCGGTGACGATGACGATGCCCGAGTCCTTTTTATATCGATGGGTAGGCAAACGCCGTTCCTTTCCCTGATGTAAAGCAAAAGCTGAGCCCAGATGCTAAGACAGTTAGTGGAGCGCGATCGTGCTTCGCTAGCCGTTTAATGCAGTCACGTCAATGTCGACCAAGTCGCGGCTCAACGTTTGGCCGCCGGCCGCCACAGCAAAAATGGCAACTTTTTATCACCAGCTCATTTTTTTTATATTTACGGGTAAGCACAGTGTCTTGATACCACCTGATGTTAAGTGAAGATAAGGCCATTCGGTGGAAGCGCACTTCACTCGGGATCCTCAACTAGTGAGGCACTGGCCGATCTGGCTGATCTCTAGCTGCCGGAACACAACAATGCCACAAACATTGATGTTATGGCGACATATTTAAATAAGACGGTGGTAGCTAGCCAGGCGGACAAACAAGTCCTACCACCAACCAAACCGAGTACCCAAAGATGTACCGCTGGGAATCGAACCCGGGACCTCTGGGTCTAAACCGGTGGTCTTAACCACTAGACCAGAGAGGCGGTAAGTAAGGTCGTCAACGACTGCTAATGTAGCCGGGACCGGCGGCTTCACGTGCCTTTCGAAGCACGATGGAGCTCGGGCACCGATCCGATGATTGGCAGAATGATAGCCTGCAGCGGTCGGTAGGTTAAATGAGTCAGGCACATGGGCTCAGGGGTACAGCTAGCACTCACGGCGGCGGCAGCGCGTGCGCGGGTTCGGCGGCCAGCAGCGTGGCGGCGCTGAGCAGCAGCGCCAGCGTCGTGAACCCGTAGCCCGGGTCGCGCGCCGACACCTAAGGGGGTGGCGCGTTACTAAGGTATCCTACTAATATTATAAAACTTTGTAACTATGGATGGATGGATCTTTGTTACTCTTTTACGTGAAAACTACAAAATGGATTTGGATGAAATTCAACATACAGATAGTTTGTAACCTGGATTAACAAAAGAGTACACAAGTATAATAAAATAAACCAGGTACATTAACATTACAAGCGATAAAAAAAAAGGAAATTCAAAAAGAAAACTTTCTGATATACGCAAAAAATAGAGTTTTATTTATTTCATTAATGAATGAATTGAGTACTGACCACAGCGCGCAAGGTGCGCGTGGGCGGCGACGCCAAGTCCTCGCCCGCCGCCCAGCCGCGCCCCACCAGCTCTAGCCGGAACCGGGAGTTCTCCAGCACCTGGACATCGAGGGTACTCATCATCAACATCATCAGCTAGTTTAATGTTCCCACTGCTGGGGCTTTCCCTATGATTTAAATTATTTCGAGGGCCTCCGCAGTCGAGTGACTCGCACGCCGCCGGTTTCTGGTGTTGCCATCTCCGAGGACCCGGGTTCGATTTCCAGTCGGTTCAATGTAGAAAAATTAACTTTTTCTATATTTTCTCGGGCCTGGGTGGTCGCGATACCGACATCGTCGTTCTCGATTTCCATAACACTAGTGTTTAAACTAACTTTCTTTGGACTCAGAGCAATGTAATCGATATTGTCTAATATTTATAAGTCAAAGTCAAAGTCTACATGAGAACAGCCTAGGATGGTTGAGCAGCAGCTGCCTGATGAATGCAGTCGGCGCCAACACGAAGACCAATCCCCCGAACACCCATAGCAGCATGACTCGCAATAAGCTAATCAGGTACAGGTACGCGCAGAAGTGCACTAACCTCTCTCTTCGGTCCAGCTTTAGTGACGAGTCCACATGAGAACAGCCGCGGATGGTTCAGCAGCAGCTGCCTGGTGAACCCAACCTGCGCCAGCACGAAGATCAATCCCCCGAACACCGACAGCAGTAGGACTTGCAGCAAGCTGGTGAAGTACAGGTAGGCGCGGAAGTGCACCGGGCGCTTGCCGCGCTCGGCGTGCAGGCGGCGCTGCGTGCGGTACACGACGGAGTTGTCGGCGCCCGGGAACGGCACGCACCAGCCGCCGCCGTGCCGGTGCACCACCCAGCTGTACCACATCATACCATATAGAGAAGGGTAGATAAGGGACTTCTTGGCGAGAAAGTGAAGAGTCATGTCTGCGGTTTTCTTTTATTTTCAAAAATTTGTGTTATGTCGAATATTAATGTCAAATAATGGTGGATTATTAACCGTTGTGTTCGTGAGTGTCCATGAGTGTTGGAAAATGAAACAAAACAGTGCAGCGTCACTTTTCAAATTCTCTGAAGAAGTCCGCCCAAAGACTTAGTAAAGCCCCACATCTTTACTGAGATACTCTAAGGATTGGGGGGTACATCATTTCTCACTTCTCATTTCTTTTATCATTCATCATCATCGTACAGGAAAGAAATATTGTTTTTTTATGTATTACTAAGATAAATTACACTCTTTCATTGGCTAAATGGCTTGTGCAAAGCCATAAAAAAAAAACGTGATGTATGACGTCAGAAACTAAGACGCGCCTACTCCCTGTTTGCCGCAATATGGCCGCTTGCGCACTATTGTGCAGAAGCCCCGCCCACATGATGGCAGTGCGCGAGTCTATTGTATTGCAGTAGACGGGTGTGGCGGCCTTATCCTCACGTATGGTTAAAGAGTTTGTAAACGCATTCCTAATCGCATGTAAATCTGATAAAGATAAGACACGGCGTCCTCCCTCCAACATCTACATAGTTTATATTGTATAAATAGTCTTGTAAGGTTTAGATTATAAGTTAGCCACAATGTAGTCACTGTAAATATACAACATCACATAAAGAGATGCCGTCGTTATTTACCATCACCATGGAACCCTCCATCACCTCAACCTTCCATACGTCGACCACGGGAACACTGGTGACCCCGCTCAAGCAACAAGCAACCTTCCAACGGAGTACCCCGAAAAAAAACGTGAGTCATTTGGAGTATTTACATCAACCATGGCAGCATCATTCTATTCAGCGACGGACACGACAAAATCTTTAAAATAAAATCACTACGCCGAGCCACACCGAGCTGCGACTGCGTCATTTAACATCATTCTTGGCTCTCATAACTTTGGCTTCCCTTCCGGCACATCGTATCAAGAACGTTTCATCGACCAACGCAAAGAAATAAGGTATGTACCAAGAAAAACAATGCGAGATAGAATATACTAACGATTTCATAACTGTACACATATTATTATGCAATCAAAAATTTCCGACCCAGCACTTTTCGCCGTTTGCGCTACGCCTGGGCAAGGTCAAGATCACAGCAGAAAGAACACCATGTTACTTATTAATTATGATATTTTAAATTAAAATGTAATTTGTTCATTACAATGAAAAATTAAACAAAGGAAGAATTTTGTAAAAAGCTGTGGATTTTGCTATAGATAAATAGAATCCAAAGGAAAATATAAGTAATCGCCTGTTTAACCGCCTCACTTTTACCGACTGACAAAGTGGTTTGAGGTATGTTATCCATACTTACGGGAAGAGATAATTAGAAGCATTATTTTACCATTGTTTTAAGAGATATTATTAGGTATATTTTATATAGTTACGGATAAAGAGTAATTTACTTAAATGCTACTAGCCACCTCCAGTGCGAATTGATTTCTCCGGCTATCTGACAAAGAGCCAAGGAATACGCCAGTCTTAGGATAAATATGAAGCTATAATGAAGTACTCAAAATCAAGATATTTAACAAGCTCAAAATATTTTTGATTGCGCAATAATACGTCACCAGTGTTCCAATGGTCGAGGTATGTGTGGTTGTGATGATGGAGGGTTCCATGGCGATGGTAAATAACGACTACGTCTCTTTATGTGATGTTGTATATTTACAGTGACTACATTGTGACTAACTTATTATATAAACCTTACAAGACTATTTATACAATATAAACTATGTAGATGTTGGAGGGAGGACGCCGTGTCTTATCTTTATCAGATCTACATGCGATTAGGAATGCGTTTACAAACTCTTTAACCATACGTGAGAATAAGAAATGACGTGGCGACCGCTGGCCGTCACAGCGGACATGTTTGGCGCGCCCACACTGCGCGCAAAAGTGTCAAGTGTGAGTTGTTTTGTAGAAACGGTCAAGCGTGAACTGAAATTATTATTGACAGTTTTTTCTGTTTAAATACGCATGTCGAGCTAATGTAATTTCATTCTACTCACGATCTTGTACTGTTACACATCAATATTGTTATACTGAAGTAAACTAATTTAAACGTTGTTGAACCACTTAACTATAAACATTGATGTTATGGCGATATAATAATAATAATAATAATATGCGTGCGGGATGCATTTGGATGTTGTGGCTGTTGACAGACACTTTACGCCGCTGTCCTTGGCAACAGAAAATTGGCGCAAACCAGTGGTGCTAAGCACTCTCGATCGCAAGGAAATATGGAAGACCAAGGTGCTACACGGGCGCTACTATCGGGCTCTAACTGGGCCTGATGTAGATTTGCCTGCCTCGGTGAACTGGCTACGTTTCGGTGACCTCTTTGGGGAAACCGAAGGTTTTGTCTGTGCCATTGAAGATGAAGTTATCAAGACGAATAACTACCGGAAATATATTATGAGGGACGGTACGGTCGACATCTGTCGGGCATGCCGCCGTCCAGGTGAATCACTCCGACATATTATTTCTGGTTGTTCTCATCTTGCTAACGGAGAGTATTTGCACAGACACAACCAAGTAGCCAGAATAATTCACCAGCAACTTGCTCTTGGATATGGCCTTGTTGAATCGGAGGTGCCGTACTATAAGTACGCACCTGCGCCAGTACTTGAAAATGGTCATGCAACGCTTTACTGGGATCGCTCTATCATTACGGACAGGACTATTGTCGCCAATAAACCTGATATCGTGGTGGTCGACCGATCCCAGCGCCGGGCAATACTGGTAGATATCACCATACCTCATGATGAGAACCTTGTGAAAGCCGAGAAGGACAAGCTCAGTAAGTACCTTGACTTCTACCTGCCCCGCTGCTGGTGGTACTCTAGGATTAGATTTTTATAATGTTTTATTGTTTTTATATTAAAATATTGTAAAAATCTAGTTTTAAGAAAGAAAATAAATAAAGGAGATAATAATAATAAACCGGTGGTCTTGACCACTAGACCACAGAGGCGGTGGAGACCTGCTGAGGCTGGAGCAAAAACTCACCGCTTCTCGAGCTTGGGCTTGAAGGCGGGCAGGCTCTCGGGGTACAGCTTCTTGCGCAGCGGCGGCAGCTCGTTGTAGTGGCTCACGCTGGCATAACAGAATGGACTGTTATTTATTTCAATTGCTACACAAACAAGTACTTAGCAAAAAATTGCTATTACATATTCAAAAAACAATATTTTTTTTAAATTTAGTTTCAAATAACAATTAAATAATGAACAAAAATAAAATACAACATAGAGAAGTGAAACCGAAAAGGACCCCCAGCACATGTTGTAGCATGAACATCACCTGCAACGCTGGTATTCTGCGGAGCCCTAGTGTTTGTGTGTGTATACCGGCAGAAGCAAGCCTTGCTTTTACCCCTCATATACAATTAGTTACATTACAAAATATACTTATTATTTACTAGCTTTTTCTCGCGGCTTCGCTCTCGTAGGCTACACGACGTGTGATTGTTTATAATAAAAACAAGACTTATTAAAAGTACGTTCATGTTAGTCAGTCCATGGATTAAACTTTAAAAATGTCAGATTGCCATACAAACTTTCCACCCCTATTTCACCTCTCTAGGGGAGGTTTTTCGCAAAATGCTAAAACACGTCATTCTTTATTTTTGTTGAAAATCTATAGAACGATCAAAATACTCATTTGATAGTTATTACTTTAAAAATAACGATTTCCCCAAAAAAACCTTTTTCCCTTTTTTACTCCTTTAAAGGAAAATAAACCAAATTCCTGAGACAAGTCATTCTTTATTTCTTTTCAAGAACCCAAATACCAATTTTTATGTATTTTACTTAAAAACTGACGGACTTTCATACAAACTTTCACCCCCTATTTATTTATTTTATTTGCGCTCATTGGGGGAGGCCTATGTCCAGCAGTGGACTAAGATAGGCCGATGATGATGATGATGATGATGTGATTTTCGTAAAATCCTTTCCTAGTGGCTGGTTACGTCACTCAATTAACATACAGCCCAAATTTCATCTAATTAGCTTCAGCGGTTTAGACAAGGCGATGATGAATCAGTCAGGACAAGTCATTATATGTATAAAGATGACACAGGAAGAACAGTTCCTACTTCTGTGACCTAGTGTCGACTTCATGCTGAAATACAAACAGTTGTCACAAATTAATGACACAGTAAATACACATTTTTTATGTGAAAAGACGGCAACTTGCAGCCGAGTCACCTGATGGAAGTGGTCATCGCCGCCCAGACATTCGCAGCATCCGGTGAGCATGCGTTACTGACATTGACAGTCTTATTTACACGTTTCATGTAGTACCTTATGTTAGAACGCACGGAAAACACCTCTGAAGGGAGCCCGTTCCATATCCTACATATCCGCGGAAGGAACGAACGTTTGGTGCTTCCAGGTATCGAGCAATTTCGGTTAATTCAATCAAAATCTCACAAAAATTTGCGGTGCCCTTACGGGGTACTGCATGTCAAGTTCTTAAAAATATTAACACCTCTTTAACCATGTGGCAAATAAATAAATAAATATATGGGGGTGAGCTCCCCTCTTTTCTTGGAAGGTACGATGGTAAGTATATATTACTATTTGTTGTATATCGATCGTATCATGTATGTCTCGTGAATGTGTTGCTTTGGCATGGCATTTGGTTGTACAGAACCTGTGGACGAGCGACTCCCAGGTGCCGTAGTTGACGCAGCCGCCGCGGAAGGCCTCGCGCTGCAGCGCGGCCGGCAGCTGCGTGCTCAGGTACGACTCCACGGAGCAGAGGGTGCCTGGCCAACGTAGACTCAAGTCAAAATTCAACCGTAATTCACAATATATTACATATACTGAGCAGAAACCAATTTGGTATCATGCATAAGTAATGTTCTTGTGTTTTAATTTGTATGTGTGAAGTATGTATTGTGCAAAATAAAGTTTTTTTTCTATTTCTATGTTTTAAACAATGTTTTGTGACACACAGTGACATTATACATTCATTTTAGCGTTCTGCACTTGTTCTCTTTGTTATTGTACCGATTCACACTCTTAAGTGAGCGCAATGTTAAAATGTTTAAAAGGGGTACAAAGATGTTTCTTCACGTATATTGAAAGATAGATATTAGTGGTAGGTACATAATTATAAGAAAGTTCTGTTGCGAACACCGAACGACTCTGTGGCAACGCGTTTATAGTCGAAGAAGTTAGTTAATTTTGGTTCTTATTACCGAAAAGACGACGGACATAAATAAAATTGGTGTAAGAGACATTGGATTTTTTTTGGAGTACTCAGTTTTTTCTCCTTTACCTTCCTGGTGTGTTTTATTTTTGGCTCCAAATATAGAGATTATAACTTTCTTTTTTAGTCATCTTGATAACTTGTTACTATACACCTGAGCACAATGTAATTTTTTTACTAAACGCTAATTGAGTTTTACTTCTCTTTAAATTAGTCGTTCGGCGTCGGACTTCCACTATGCGTTGCCATATTCAACGCAACCGCAACGCAGCGCAACCGTGCGGCCGTAGTCCGACACTTAACGGCTAAATTGAAAGAGCCCTAAGACCGGCGAGTGAAGACGCAATCAGTCCTAGGACTTTCACTCACCGCCAAAGTTCTGCTCCAGGAACACCACCCCCATGTCGTTGGGTATGCTGTCCAGCCCGCACGCGCTGATCACGTACACGCCGGCATCGCGCGCCTCTTGGTCGTACTGCAGCTGCATCGTCTCCATAAACTGAAAATATTGGCTGGCGGTTACGACGGTGATGTTATGCTTATGTTCCAATTCCTCACAAGTACAACTCCAACTCATAGGTATCAATCATCAGCTCATCTGGGGCACGAGCCTTCCCTAAGGAACACTATGGATAGAAACGCTTTAGGAATAACGGGTCATAACCAACACGCGGGGCCAGTGCGGATTGGTGGTTGCTAACGACTGCTAATGCAGCAGGGATCTAGGGCATCAGGAGCAGTCTGAAGCACTGAGGAGTTCGGGATTATACGTTTTGGTTACCTATCCGATGACCGGCCTCTGCAAAACTTGCTTAACATTACCTTAACATTAACGACTACCAATCCACTATGGGTCGTGATGGTTTATGGACCGTTCTCCCTATCCATCTTTAGTAGGCTCGTGTCCAACAACGGACATAAAATGAGCTGGTGATGAAAATGATAATAGTTTCGGGCAGTTTGAAGTGAAGCACTCAAATAGTGGTGGTCTTCGTACAGCCGCCGCCGTACAGGCTGCAGCAGTTCACCAGCACACGAGCACCAGCACACAATGATCAACAGCGTCAAGCCAGCTGACGTCATTGTTCTGTGCCCTGATTCCCGTAATAAAAAACCGTAACGATATCGTAGTGATTTAATGGCTCCGCACACTTGGCCACACGCGACTGCGACAGCTCGGCGACTAGACGCGACGACAGGCTGCGGCCGACAAATTTCATATATATTGTTCTAAGCTCGGCACACTTGGCGTCAGTCGCAGTCACGATGACAAGCTAAGGGAGTCGCGAAACTGACGCTCACAACTGTCGCGACTAGACGCGGCGACTAGACGCAGCGACAAGTCGTCCAGTGTGCGGAGCCATTAAGTCATTGAAACCATTTTTGTATTCACATCCGTCAATCGAGCCGATTGTGAACTCGTTCGAACGAAGTTTCAACCAACTGTATTCAGATTTACCACAAACGGTTGGATGAAACTTCGTTCGAACGACTTTAAAATCGGATGTTACTATGAAAATGGTTTCAACGACAAAGTCGCTGCGATATCGGTTTTTGTTATGGGAATCGAAGGGCAGGTACGTTACTGACTGTACCTGCGGCTCCCCGCTGACGTCGACGTAGTGCGAGCGGGACCGGATCGCGGCGCGGACCACCGGCTCGCCGTACAGCCGGTACGGGCCGCAGCAGTTCACCAGCACACGCGCCTGCGCACACATGGCTGACAGTGCCGCGTCGTCGCTCACGTCGGCCACTATCACCCTCACGCCCGACAAGTCCACATCTGGAACATGGAAAGCATTATATGATATATATGATAGTTAACTTGAAATCGAAATCAAACCCATTAACTAATAAAAAACCGGCCAAGTGCGAGTCGGACTCGCGCACGAAGGGTACTTTATGACGTATTAAAAAAAACTACTAACTAGATCTCGTTCAAACCAATTTTCGGTGGAAGTTTGTATGGTAATGTACATCATATATTTTTTTTAGTTTTATCCTTAGATATGGGAGACCAATCATTTATCTATGGTTTTATCATTCTCTTATTTTAGAAGTTACAGGGGGGGGGGGACACACATTTTACCTCTTTGGAAGTGTCTCTCGCGTAAACTATTCAGTTTAGAAAAAAATGTTATTAGAAACCTCAATATCATTTTTGAAAACCTATCCATAGATACCCCACACGTATGGGTTTGATGAAACCCCCAAAATTTCTTGTTTTTTTTCTATTTTTGTGTGAAAATCTCAAGTTTCAACAGTATAGTTCTTATAGTTTCGGAAAAAATCGACTGTGACATACGGACGGACGGACAGACAGACAGACAGACATGACAGATCCATAAGGGTTCCGTTTTTTGCCATTTGGCTACGGAACCCTAAAAACACCTAATAGGTAATAGCTATTTCAATATGATATCTGGACAGGGCTTCAAACGTCGGTAACGTATAGACAGCTGCCGGATGCTGTAGATTTCTATGAGAGGGGATTATCACTTTCTAAATGGGCTTTTGAGAAACTCTCTTGCGCAGTGGTTAAAGCGCCCGGCCTGCGAGTGCTGAGGTTAAGCAATTTTCACAAAGGCCAGTCATTTGGATGGGTGACAAAAAATTGTTCATCTCGACTCCTCCGTGCTTCGGAAGGCACGCAAAACCGTTGGTCCCGGCTGCATTAGCAGTCGTTAACAACCATCAATCCGCACTGAGCCCACGTGGTGGTTTATGGCCCGTTCTCCCTATTCATCCATAGGGAAGGCTCGTACACCAGCAGTGGGGACATAAAAATGAGCTGATGATGAAGTGGGGTTGCCCGTTAACCGTCTCAATAACATAAAAACCACAGATCTACCTACTGTTTGATCTATGTATATTTATATATAAAAGCTGTTGGCCTTCCTAAAATAAAATAAATTAATAAATAAGTAAACAGTCATAGGTAATAACAGCCAGCAGTGACGGCCAAAGGTCAAGGCGGTGGTTGACTGCCCTTGAACGGTGAAACAAAACAAACATATTACGTCAAAAAAAATGTTGTGCAGTAAATGTCAAGTTGTAAACATTACATAGCGTTCATTCATCTTATAAGGATACCCGAGAATGATATGCTGATAGAAATGATACGACATAGTTGTAGAAAAGAACACTTTAATTAGTTTCGATTGACACTAGAGATGGGCCGAATATTGGTTTGGCCGAATACGAACATGGAAAAATACGCCGAACATACCGAATACCGAATATTCGGCGCATCTCTAATTAACACTGATAGGTATTTAAAATAAAACGATTTTATGATTGATCGGATGACGTGATTTGCTAATGAGTATGCGCTTGCTGAAGGTGAACTGATTACGAAATAATATAAATTGTCGTTGCTCGCGTAAAGTGCTACCTAACAACAAAAATAGCTCGGCAAATTACTCCATCCCACCACCTAGGGTTGCCAACCCTACTATATAATATAGTATCCTACTATTTTAGGTGTCTAACTACTATTATTTTAAAAAAATATTACAGTAGGCGAAACTACTATATTTTATCAGCGAAGTCTCTAAAATCAGTCTCCATTATCTAAAACGGAACACACCTTTTAGAAATAAATATTTTTTAATATTCTATATTTTTTATTTAATTCCCTATCTACTATATTTTTATGGGTACTGGAATCCAAAAATACTATATTAAAGTCTAAAAAGTTGGCAACCCTAATCTCACCTGATGTTAAGTGGAAATGGAGTCCAGACGCGAAGATACTGGTGCAACGTGAAAACAAACGTAGCGTCAGTTAACCTCACTCTGCTGGCCCACAAGGTGCTTCTTCACGCCTCTTTTGAAGGACACCATATCATAGGAAGGAGGGAAAACGTGTGCTGGTAGACTATTCCATCTTTTGGAGGTTCGACAAAGAAACGAGTCACCAAATTTCTTTGTGCGCGATGGGATGTTTGAGACAGTAAAGTGGTGACGCCGAAGAGCAGCATGTGTGTGTATGTGTGCATGCATGTGCATGAAGGAGGGCGGGAAGAAGGTGGGATGAGGTCAAAGAGTTCTTCAGAGCGCTCGCCATGGTATAAGCGGTAAAACACGCTGAGTGACGCGACATCTCTACGCAATTGCAGAGATTCGAGAGTATTTGCGTCTTCTGCATTGCCGATAATGCGTTCAGCGTGACGCTACAATCTGTACAAGGCATCTAGAAGGTACTTTGCAGAACCATCCCAGATGTGCGGACAATACTCCACGCAAGACCGTACCTGTGTCTTGTACAAAAGGCACAACTGGTCCGGCGCAAAGAATCGCGCGTACGGTCAATGCCCGTACACATCTTAACTAACAAAGACCCAGAAAGCCGATTAACACAGGCCACAAAATAAGGAGTCCCAGAAAATAAGCTTCATACAAACGCGCTGGAGCAACGCACGCACACATAGACAACCACTCACGGACACGAAATCTCGCAACAGCAGCGCTCCGAGCTGGGCCCCGAGCACACCGGTGACACTCCGAGCTCGAGCGCCGGTGATCTTGAGCGGAATGTGTAAACACTAGGGTTGATATAGTCAGTCCGTGCGTGCGGTGCGCAATACAGACTACAGAGTCACACACAGACACTCGCTCGCTCGACTCAGCCAGCCCTCGGCCGAGGTGGTCTCCAGACCGCCACTCCACGCCCCGCGCGCCGCGCAAGGGCCCCGCGCCGATCCAGACACCCACACATAGCCGCGAGCGATTTTACGAGATGCTTCTTTTCGCGGTAGTGTATATATTCTTTGCTCCGAGTCTGTATATGTACTAGCGTACCAATAGAGTCGCAATAGAGTGGCAGTGGCATAATTTTTGACATTTGGTAGTCCGCGACTGACTTAAGGACCAATGGCTGACCATTCCACTGTTATCCCACTAATAGTGGTCTATTCTATTTGGTAGTCCGTCTTGTAAAAGAATATGTATGAATGCGCAATAGTTTCTAGTTACGGTAAACCGAGAACATTTTAAGCGAGTTTGACGTTTCTATCAATCGCCTTGGGGTTGCGTTTTCACTATTGCTCTACTATTGTGCAAAGATACCTCAAGAGCCTGTTTTGTGAAGAGCGTTTGCACTTCTGTGTCTTTACTTGTAATTGTTTGCTCGTTATAAAAGTACTAACGTGTATGTCTTGCTAACGATTTGTCATTGTAATCTTCCACTTCCATCTGACGCTTAACATTTAAAGTACAATTGGGTACCTACGTAATGAGCGTACAAAACTATTGTGCGAGTTTAAACACCCCGCCCGATCCTCTAAATGCCACTACACATTTACAGAATACACTAAACATGCACACTAGTTTAGGCCCAAGACACCGTACTCGTAGAACAAGGGTACGACGAACCGGTTCACACGCGCTCTGTACCAGGTACAGACATGTACCTGGGCGCTTCTCTCCTCCACCACGACCCGGTCAACCCGAGCCGAGGCCCAAACCTTTAGAGGCGCCCTCGGGTGTTTCCGCTCCCCGACTCAGTCCGAACCCTTCGGAGAATCTAGTAGGGCACGGGGACACGCCTTAGTGCGTGATGACGTTCCCTCTATAAACCTCCGAAGGTGATTCGTTTCACACGGCTTGAGGAACCCTTTAAGTTTCTCGCCGCCGTGCCCCCAAAAAAGCCCGTTAAAGCTGAAAATGCCGTCTGAGGATATCAGCAATCTCTCTCTAAAAAAAAAAATTAAACACTTACCTACAATAGTATACATCCTTCTAAGATTTGACCATATCATACATCATTTAAACTTAAAAAGAAGGCAGGTCATGAATGAACAACCAAACCGTATTATTAAAAGCATAGAACCCGTAGACTCGTAGAGGTACTAACGCTAAAATCAAAATTCGGATTAAACTAACGAGCGGGTTATACATTGGTGAATTGTTGATGTAATTGTATGATAAATGACTGTGGATCATGAACCGATAATAAGTGATGCAGCTTGCATGAATGCGTGCATGAGTGCGTGCATGAATGTTGGCAAAAAAAGAAACAGCAGAACGTTACAGTTCAAATACTCTTTAAAAAGTAGGTCTCAAATATAATGCGTTAGGTACAGTCACGCATTAAAATGTAAGTAAACAATGTAGCTCTTAACACAATAAGAGGTCAAAACTAGTCAAAAGTGTATGCTTTTATTGTTTACTAGCGGCCGACCGCAGCTTCACCCGCGTGATTCCCGTTTTCGTGAGAATATCGAATTAAAAAGTATCCGATGTGTTGATTCAGGTTATATATAAGCTATCTGTATGCCGAATTTCATCCAAATCCATCCATCCGTTGCAGCGTGAAGAAGCAACAAATATACACACAAACTTTCGCATTTTTAATATTAGGTTGGGGATAAAGTCTTTTCGCTTTGGCTATACTATTTGTATCTGGCTGGTTTTGGTATCATTAAAAGTTTAAATTTTAAAGAAGATAATTCCAAATTCAAATTAGGAAAATGTGTGATTTTCATTAGTTTTCTTACTGTCAAGATGAGTGAATCTAATGAAGAAATTCGTTACATTTTAAAATTTTACTACAAAAAGGTAAAAATGCAACGCAAGCCGCGAAAAAAGTTTGCGATGTTTATGGACCTAGTGCAGTGTCTGTAAGAGTAGCACAAATTTGGTTTAAGCGTTTTCAATTCGGAAATTTTGATGTTAAAGATGCACATAATTCATAATTCATAATTTTATTGTCTCACGTCAGGTGTACAGATATTAACTTATAGGTACATTGTTTGTGCACCAAATAAACATTTTCTTATTCTTATTCTTATTCTTATTCTTACATTATAGGCATGACATGAACCCTGTTAAGGCACTACAATATTTAATATTTATTTTAAATTGCTTAATATTACATTTATATTTATATTTATAATAACATCGCTCTGGTCGCCCTATTACGGATAAAATGGAAACCATTTTTGAAAAAGTGGAGCAAGATCGGCATATCAGTAGTTACGTACGACGTAGCTAAAGAACTGGGAATTGACCACAAAACAGTTTTGGCGCATTTGAAAAAAACTGGGTACACAAAAAAGCTCGATATTTAGTAAGCTTCTAGCGTACGTTGCACATCTCTGGGGTGAGGCTATTGACAAGCGTGGTGAGTCGATGGCTGTTAGCTTTGACATAGCCAAGGCTTTTAATCGGGTCTGGCACGCTGGGTCGCTAGCTTCCTACATGAGCGGAGAATCCGTGTCCTGTCTGATGGATGCGCTTCACGGTTCATGTCAGTGAACGCTGGTATTTCTCAAGGTTCCGTTCTGTCCCCCACGCTGTTCCTTCTGCATATCAATGACTAGCTGTGCCCTGCAGTTTCACCCGCGTTAATTAGCGACTGTTCCAAACCTATTAGTCATAGCGTGATGTAATATAGCCTATAGCCTTCCTCAATAAATGGACTATTCAACACAAAAAGAATTTTTCAATTCGAACCAGTAGTTCTTGAGATTAGCGCGTTCAAACAAACAAACAAACAAACAAACAAACTCTTCAGCTTTATAATATTAGTATAGATATGCTTCCACTTGGAAATATTCATTGCTATGCAGATGATAGCACAGTGCATGGGGGATATAACGGTCACCCAGCGGCTGGGCGGGTCGAACCCGAAGTTAACCGAGTGAATCTTGTCATTGAGCTCAATCGGGTGTTGGACCTCATATCTAAATGGGGCTTTAATAATCTTGTTGAGTTCAATGCCAAGAAAACACAGGTGTGTGCGTTCACGGCAAAAAAGTCACCATTCCTTCCTCTTCCAACTTTCAGGGTACATCTCTAAACCTGCAGAGCAGTATCAACATGCTCGGTATGACGATTCGCTGCGATCTGAACCAAAGGGACTACATCGAAGCCGTGATCAAAACAGCTTCACGAAAACTCGGTATTCTGAACAGGGTGCGGCGATTCTTTACGCCTGACCAGTTGTGCCTTTTGTACAAGACACAGGTACGGTCTTGCGTGGAGTATTGCTCGCACATCTGGGACGGTTCCGCAAAGTACCTTCTCGATGCTTTGGACAGATTGCAGCGTCGCGCTGTACGCATTATCGGCAACGCAGAAGTCACAAATACTCTTGAAACTCTGCAATTGCGTAGAGATATTGCGTCACTCAGCGTGTTTTACCGCTTATACCATGGCGAGTGCTCTGAAGAACTCTTTGACCTCATCCCACCTTCTCCCTTCCTCCATAGGAGTACACGTGCTGTTCTCCGGAGTCACCGCTTCACTGTCTCAAATATTCCATCGCGCACTAAGAAATTTGGTGACTCGTTTTTTTGTCGCACCTCCAAAACATGAAATAGTTTGCCAGCACACGTTTTCCCTCCTTCCTATGATATGGGGTCCTTCAAACGAGGCGTGAAGAGGCACCTTGTGGGCCGGCAGAGTGAGGGTAACTGATGCTGCGATGTTTTCACGCTGCACCAGTTGTCGTCGCATCTGGATTCCAATATTCACTTAACATCAGGTGAAATGGAGTCATTTGCCGTGCTACGTATAAAAATAATAATAATAATAAGTACCTCACGAGCTCGCTGAAAGAAACGGTGTACTCATTTGTGATTCTTTATAACGACGTAATGACACCGTACCATTTTTGAAGAAGCTGATAACTGGTGATAAAAAGTGGATCACGTACAACAAGAACATGCGAAAAAGGTAGTGGTCAAAGGCCGGTCACGCTTCACAGACTGGCGAAACCCGGGTAAACTCGCAACAAGGTGATGCTGTGTGTGTGGTGGGATTGGAAGGGCATTATTCATTATGAGCTGTTACCACCAGGCAAGACCATCGATTCCAAACTCTACTGCGAACAACTGATGAGGTTAAAGCAAGAAGTTGAGAGAAAGCAGCCGGAATTAATCAACAGAATGGGTGTGGTTTTTCATCATGATAACGCTAGACCTCACACTTCTTTAGCCACTCAGTAATAATTAAGAGAGTTTAGGAGGTGTTAATGCATCCGCCGTATAGTCCTGACCTGGCACCTTCAGATTTCCACCTGTTTCGGTCTCTTCAGAATTCTTTAGGCAGTGTCAGGTTAACATCACGAGAGGACTGCCAAAACCACTTGTCGCGGTATTTTGATAAGAAGCACCAAAATTTCTATAGCAATGGGATCATGTCCCTACCTACGAGATGGCAAAAAGTTATCGAACAAAATACACCTACATACTTTAGTTGAATGTAAATAAACTATATTAAAAAATGTTTTGAATTTTCTTAAAAAATGCGAAGAAACTTTTTCCCCAACCTAATATTAGTGTGATGTGATGTGATGTGATGCTCGTGCGAGATTGCCCTTTGAAAGGAAGAATTGCCACACTGACCCGATGCGATGCGACGCAAACATCGTCGTCGGTCCACACCTCAGAAAAATAACTATAGTCCACAGTGATATGACTGCGTTGTTCACAACGGAACCAATAATAACTAAGATAAGAGTATTAATTGCATTGACTTGCCTACCTACTTACAGAACTCGATTAATATCCAGATTATACAACACGTATCTTCACACACATCTATATCTAGGAAACAAAAATTTAATTATGTTGATATGTATTTTTAACAATACCTAATAATTACTATTATTAGGTATTATTAGGCCTGCATATCAGACTATCTAAAACTGTCAAGAATCTATCCTTACACTAATATTATAAAGCTGAGAGTTTGTTTGTTTGGTTAAACGCGCTAATCTCAGGAACTGAACTACTGGTTCAAATTGAAAAATGATTTTTGTGTTGAATAGTCCTTTTATTAAGGAAGGCTATAGGCTTTATTACATCACGCTATGACCAATAGGAGTGGAGCAGCAATGAATAATGTTGCAAAAACGGGAATATTACCGGAATTATCGGAATGTAACCATTGCCCGAGGAAATGCATTAAACGACGATGTTGAAGAGAGTAATACCAGTTTGCGAGGGAACATCACGAGCATACTGCGTCATGAACTACGAGATATCATACGAGAATCTATCGGTAAAGAGTTTTCTAGCTTGAGAAATGAGTTGCGTTGCTTTGAAGAATCTCTTAACTTTTTGAATTCTCAATTTGAGGACATGAAGAATAATGTAAAAACTTGTATGGAAGAGAACAAAGTATTACGATTAGAAAACGATTCACTGCAACGTAAATTCAAAGACCTAGAAACGAGGCTTTCGATATTTGAGCAAGACTCGCGGCAGAGTAACATGGAAATCCATTGTCTTCCAGAACATAAGCAAGAGAATCTGGTGAATACGATTATGCAGATCAGTAAAGTAGTGAATTTTCCAATAACGGAGACTGATATAATGGCCTGTCATAGAGTACAAAAACAGAATCAAGCTTCGAAATTGCCTAAAACAGTCATATGTAAATTCGTTAATAAACTTAAACGCGATAATGTATTAGCAGCTGTGTACAAATACAATAGGTCCCATCCAAAACAAAAATTGAATACCAAACTTCTAGGCTTTGGCGATGCAGAGCACCCTGTCTACATAGGCGAACATCTGACTCAAGCTAATAAATCACTTCATGCTGCGACGAGAATTTGGGCCAAGGAAAAACATTATAAGTATGTATGGGTGCGTAATGGAAAAGTATTTGTAAGAAAGGATGATGAGAATCCAGCAAAGGTGATATTACATCAGGATACATTGAAAACTATAGTTTAGCTTCCAACTTTAATTTCAAATTGATTATTGTTTTTAGTTTTAGAATACGAGTTATACATGTATTATCAGAATATTCGCGGTATGCGGACTAAGCTATCTGAGATTTTTTTTGAAATTAGTGTTAATAACTTTGATTTAATTATTTTAACTGAAACATGGCTTAATGAAAGTATACATGATAGTGAAATATTTGATAACCGATATCAGGTTTTTAGGAGGGATAGATCATCTAATACTTTTAATGAGACTTCTGATGGAGGTGGGGTTGCAATTGGTGTGAAAAGGTCAATTAATGCTTTCAGAAACTGTAGTTTCGAATGTCGCTGTGAGGAGATATATATAACATTATGTTTTGGCAACAGAAAGCTACAGGTTTGCTGCGTTTATTTGCCTTCTCCTCTTAAGTACACCCAATTTGAACACTTTACGGAAAATGCTGGCAGGGTAATGGCTGAATTGAAGGATGACATTCTCATATTTGGTGACTTCAATCAACGGGATATAGTTTGGTCGCCTTCCGATACGGATGCATCTCTTAAGCCTTCCAACTATGACAATAGGCTGGGCTGCGAACTTATCGATTTTCTATCTAGCTATGATTTAAGGCAATTTAACCATGTAGTAAACCATCAAAACAAGATTCTCGATCTGGTTCTGAGTAACACTAGTTGTAATATTTCCGTAAAAAAATCAAATAATATTATTTCCCGATTAGATAATTATCATCCCCCAATAGAAATTAACCTTTTTTTACACGGACCGAAGATGCTAACTTCTAAATATAAACCTAAGCTTAAATTTTTTTTGGCAAACTATGACAGCATTCGTGAAAAATTATCTAAATTGTTTGGAGCTCAGAGTTTGACGGTTGTTTAACGGTAGACGATGCTGTTGAGAAACTTTATTCCATCTTAAAACAAGTAATTACTAAATTTGTACCCTGTCATAAACTTAATAAAAAATCTTACCCGCTTTGGTTTTCAGCTAATCTTATCAGAATGTTGCGCGAAAAAGAAAAATCTCGCCAAAGAATGAAACGGTACAAAAATGGATTAGACGCATATGAATATGATATCTTAAAAACAAGAACAAAAATATTGCTAAAAAAGTGTTATGACAGATATATACAAAACGTTGTTAGTAGTGTAATAAAAAATCCCAAATATTTCTGGGCTTATATAAACAGTAAACGTAAAAATAAAAGTTCTATACCTTCTAAAATTACATTTGGCACCAAAGTTGCAACTAATGGTGATAACATCACCGACCTGTTTGCCGAAAATTTTGAATTGGCTTATAACCAAATTAGTAACATGCCCTTACATTCGGTTGATGCAAATTGTTCTGTTATTCCCATGGGCCAGATATACTTACCTCGTGATATTATAGAAAAATCTTTAAAAGCTCTTAACATAAATAAGGGAGCAGGAAGTGATGATATTCATCCTGTATTTTTTAAGGAGTGTGCAACTACACTTACAGAACCACTATATTTTATTTTTAATAGATCCATAGCGGAAGGTAAATTTCCAAAGCGCTGGAAGGACGCTGTCGTTATACCAATCCATAAATCGGGTGATAAGAGCAACGTTTGTAATTATAGACCTATCAGTATTCTTCCAGTCTTGAGTAAGTTGTTTGAATCACTACTATGTCCTTATTTAACTTGGCATATAAAACAGAGTATAGCTCAGCAACAACATGGTTTTTTTAGTAAACGATCCACTACATCTAATCTGGTAACTTTTGTTGATAGAACAATTTCACGTATGAGCTCAGGGAATGAAGTAGATGCTATCTACACAGACTTTAGCAAAGCCTTCGACAAGGTAGACCACTCCATCTTAATAAGCAAACTCAACAGATTTTTTGGTATACACGGGTCTTTATTGGAGTGGTTTGCATCATATCTAACTGGTCGTACACAAAGAGTCATCGTTGATGGATTTATTTCCAGAGATATTAAACCAACATCGGGAGTTCCGCAAGGCTCGCACTTGGGCCCTATTCTGTTCATTATGTTTATCGATGACATAAAATATTGTATTAAAAGCTCTGATTTTGAACTCTACGCTGACGATCTTAAAATGTCGAAGATAGTAAATAATAATACTGAACAGACTCAACTCCAGGATGATATAGATAGAATCACTGAATGGTGTCACCTAAACGCGATGTTTCTTAATACTGACAAATGCTATCATATAAAGTTCTCTCGAAAATATAAGAAATTCCCAAGTAGCTATAACATTAATGGAGTTATTTTAAAAAGAATGGAGGAAGTAAAGGACTTGGGCATAGTTATGGATTCTGAAATGCGATTTACCAACCATGTTAATATTACTTTGAATAAGTGCCTGAGAATGTTGTCTTTCATATTCAGAAACTCAAAAGATTTTAAATCCGTAGAAGCACTGAAAAGTCTTTATTTCGCTTTGGTTCGTAGTTTTGTGGATTATTGTGGAGTCGTTTGGTATCCTTATTATCAAAATCATATCCAGCGTATGGAAAAAATTCAGAAACGATTTTTAAACAGAATAGCTTATATGAGTGGAGTTCACCGTACAGTAAAAAGCTATAAAGAAAGATTATCCCATTTCAATTTTATGTCTTTGGAAAATCGTAAAGACCAACTGTCGTTAAATTTTTTCTATAAATTACTTAATGATGATATAGATTGTCCATCCCTCTTATCACAGGTAAAGTTTAAAGTACCCAGGCTAACTGCCAGATTGCACAATTCTAAGCCTTTTTTTATTGATTTTAAAAGGAACAACTATGGAAGCAATTCCCCTCTTATTGCAATGTTTAGGTGTTACAATGAGCTATCTAAAAGCCATAAGGAAATAGATATATTGAGCGACAAACTGGGTTATTTTAAGAAATGTGTTAAATTGTACCTCAATACTGAGAAATAGCTCTTAAAATTTTAAAATTTTACTTTAAAAAAATTTTTTTGGCGTTATTTTAAGTTTATGTCTTATTAATTTTTCAGTATATGTTGTGCGTACCTATAATTTAAATATGTATATACACGTTTTTATGATTATATAAGTTTATATAAATGTTCTGTACGTATTTAGTTGGTAAGCCTTTTATAAAAAAAAAAAAAAAAAAAAAAATATTTACGCGGGTGAAACCGCGGAGCGCAGCTATTAGTCATTCAATAAATGTTCCACCATATACCTTAGATATAAAGTTCAGTCTATTGAGGAAAGACAGTTTTTGGTCATTGCTCTGCGCATGATGTCATAAATCCTATTATATTTTAATATTTTTTAGGTCTAATCAAACGAATACCTGAAAATATAACCATTTGTTTTAACTCTTATTATTATGACACGGTTATTGTACATCATCATTATCATCATCGTCATCGTCATCGTCATCGTCATCGTCATCGTCATCGTCATCATCATCATCATCATCATCATCATCATCATCATCATCATCATCATCATCAGCTCATTTTATGTCCCCACTGCTGGGGCACGAGCCTTCCCTATGGATGGATACGGAAAATGGGCCATAAACCACCACGCGGGCCCAGCGCGGATTGGTGGTTGTTAACGACTGCTAATGTAGCCGGGACCAACGGCTTTACGTCCCTTTCGAAGCACGGAGGAGCTCGAGATGAAAAATGTTTGGTCACCCATCCGATGACCGGCCTTATTGAAAGTTGCTTAACCTCAGCATTCGCAGACCGGGAGCGTTAACCACTGCGCCATCGAGCTCCTCATATTGTACAACATACATACAGATATTTATGTAAATTAATATAACGCAATCAATAGACACAGTTCAAGTGTTGCTAATAGTCCATTATATGCTTACAGGTTCTATCATGCAATCAAAGTGTAATACTTATAAGCCAACACATAGTACATGCTATTCACATGCTGTAGGTTCAGAATAGACTACTCTTAAAATCAACTGATGATGGGATATTTATGTTTAGATGTCAAGATGGACAGTGTTACAGATACAGTGCAAGTAAAAGTTCAAACTTTAATTTACACTAGTGGTCGCCCAGTGGTCGACATTCGACCGTAATTTTATTAAGGCTGCACGGATTGTATCCTAAGCCGTAGTAACTATTAACTAATCTGTGCCTAAGCAATGAAAAATTTAAAAAGATAGAATGTGAGTTTGGATTGGCATTGACAGACTTCGGCCGCTCCTCTTCCATTTTTGAAATTTTTGAAAAGAGTATTATACTCTTTTCAAAAATATCACGCATATAGGTAATATTATATGCATGTCTCAAATACATGGCAGAGTGTGTAATGTTTGTTTTATTGACTTAATGTATTTTTTATACATAATTTAAAAAAAAAATTAACATTCTGCAATCCTTCTCCATTTGCAAGCCTATTTAAGTTATAAGTGTGCGGGCAAAAAGGTGTACCAGCTTCCATACAGCTGGTACACACCTTCAATAGCGAAGACATATATTATGTCGTTGGATAGGTATTTTTAACTGGAACAACATTTTCTATGACAGCATTGTTGAAATGTTTGTCCCTTCTGAGTTATAGGTATTAAGAATAAGGTAAAAAGGGATATCTATTAATATCGTAATATCTACGGGAAAATAACATCAATATCGTTGTATATTATGTATTTCGTAATTTCGTAATTATAAAAACTTGTAGAGGGTTATCTAAAATAACGTCATTTAGGAACATTGCCGGTGCAGAACATTGCTGCCCGGAGAAATTCAGTTACTAGCCGTATTACCTTCTTATTGATTATCATCATAGGATCGGTCGTAAGCGGCTTGCGTCCAGCGCCTTCCGGCGACCTTAAACAAAGTCGTCTGCCCACCTTACAGGTAGACGTCCGGTCCTACGCTGCGCTTGCCGGCTCGTGGTCTCCTCTCGAGAACTTTCCTGCCCCACCGGTCATCTGTTCTCCGTACTATGTGCGCCGCCCATAATTCTTGTTTATCATAGTCAAACTCGTTTTTATATTTGTTTAACAATTAAACACAAACAATCAAGTTATTTTTGTATTCCGACGCAATACTTATCTGTTTACGTGGTGTTTACTTTATATTTCAATATTGATAATTACGAAATACATAATATAGATACAACCACGTTGATGTTATTTTCCCGTAAACACTAAGATATTACAATATTACAGGTGTTAATTTTTACCTTATTCTTAATACCTATAACTCAGAACGGACAAACATTTCAACAAAGTTGTCATAGTAAATGTTGTTCCAGTTAAAAAGACCTATCCAATGACATACCTGACTTTGCTATTGGAGGGGTGTACCAATCTGCCCATTGTTTTCATACTCCTCCGTCCGCGCAATTTTCGTAAAAAGGGGTACAAAGTTTTTGCTTCACGTATTAAAATATATTGATATATTAATACTCTCACGTCCTTCTCCCATAAAGGGTAGACAAGACAGAGTATCAAAATCACCAATTTTGAGTACACTCGCCGTTTGTGACCTCGACGCCACATTTTGCATAATAAAAGTAGGACTCCTAAGCGGAAATAGATAACGTCAGTGAGAGGTTGCTAGCCAATCGCCTGATGTTCGAGCACCTTGAAACCCTCATCCGTATGTCGGCTCTTACGACATGCACGGGGATTTAGGCAGCTGGGTGCCAAGTGCGAGTTGCATTCGATCACGTTAACGAAAACGAGAATTTGTATGGCAAAATGTTAACTCTTCTCGTATGCCGCCAAGAGGCGCTGCTTTAATGCCATACTAATTTTTGTTTTCGTAAACGTAATCGAATGAATACGGATAGTAAACAACACTCACACTAGGCACCCTGATACATTATTTTTAGGTCCCAGATCAACAGCATGGGAACTATAATTTCCATATTCCGAAACCTAAACTCTAGTCAAACTGGTTTAAAATGGATTCTTTCTTAACTTTGCTAATAAATAATAATAAAATATATAAAGGTGGATAGACCCGATCTTTGTGAATGCAAAATATAAAAATGAATAGCTGTTTCATCCCGACTGTTAAAACATTTATAAAACATTTCTTTTAGGTAAATAGTTAGGCCAAATTAAGCACTGCCGCTGCCCAATATAGTGTATGTATGGCGGTAAACCTGTATTAAAGGAGCTCCAAAACATCTTTAACGCCGTTCTTTTCGATGGAAGAACTCCGGAGGCGTGGAGTAGGAGTGTCGTCGTGCTGTTCTTCAAAAAAGGAGACAAGACCCTACTGAAGAACTACCGACCCATTTCGCTCCTAAGCCACGTCTATAAGCTGTTTTTAAGAGTCATCACAAACCACCTTGCGCGCCGACTTGAATTTCAACCGTCAGAGCAGGCCGGGTTTCGAGGAGGATACGGAACCATGGACCACATCTTTACAGTGCGGCAGATTATACAGAAGACCGAAGAGTATAATCGGCCCCTGTGCTTAGCATTTGTGGACTATAAGAAGGCATTCGACTCTATCGAAACCTGGGCTGTTCTAGAATCCCTGCAACGATGCCAAGTCGATTGGCGATATATCCAATTGTTGAGGTGTCTGTACAATGCTGCCACCATGGCCGTCCAAGTACAGAACCAGCAGACTAATCATATCTCCTTGCATCGAGGTGTGAGACAAGGGGAAGTGATATCCCCCAAACTGTTCACAAATGCATTGGAGGATGACAATGTGTTTAAAACGCTGGACTGGAAAGGACGTGGCATTAACATCAACGGCGAACACATCTCACTTTTGCGATTCGCGGACGACATCGTCATTGTGGCCGAAACGTTGCAGGATTTACGGTTCATGCTGAATGGTCTAGCTGATTCTTCCCAACGCATCGGTCTCCGGATGAACTTGGAGAAAACCAAGGTTATGTTCAACGAACATGTTATTGCGGGACCGATTGCAGTACAAGGCGGTGCTCTCGAAGTTGTTAAAGAATATGTCTACCTCGGGCAGAAACAACTTCGAGAAAGAGGCTAACAGACGGATACAGCTAGGCTGGGCAGCATATCGGAAATTACGTCGGGTCTTTACGTCGCCTATTCCATAAAGTCTAAAGACGAAATTCTTCAATCAGTGCGTCCTACCGGTCACGACCTACGGAGCCGGAACGTGGACACTCACGGTAGGGCTGGTTCACAAATTTAAAGTCGCTCAGCGATCTATGGAAAGGGCTATGCTCGGAGTTTCTCTGAAGGATCGACTTCGGAATGAGATGATCCGACAGAGAACTAAAGTAATTGACATAGCCCATCGGATCAGCAAGCTGAAGTGGCAGTGGACCGGTCATATTAGCCGCAGAACCGACAACCGTTGGGGTAAACGAGTTCTCGAGTGGAGACCGCGTATCGGCAAACGTAGTGTGGGAAGCCCTCAGACTAGGTGGAGCGACGATCTTCGCAAGGTGGCTGGCAAGAGCTGGATGAGAGTAGCCGCGGATCGTGCTCGGCGGCGTGCACTTGGAGAGGTCTATGTCCAGCAGTGGACTAGTATAGGCTGATGATGATGATGATGATGATGAACCAACAGTAAGGATATCTTATGCTGACCGATTGTCGAGTTTCTTAAGGAAGCTCTTATTGGGGCTAGATAATTGGTGTGAGTGTGGGAAACATTTTATTTTTTTTTTATTATTTATTTTTATTGTATAATTCTGCTGCCCAAATAATAATTTTGCTGACCAAATATTTATTTTGTAATACAAATAAATTATTTCCATATTAAAGTAGCCTCTTGCTTACATCAGGGATAATAAAAACTAATGGACTTTGTGTTGCCTAATATTCAAGTATTGTATCCATAGAACTATGAATACATATTGTAATGATGTTCTATTATCACAATGGTCTGTATAATGTATGTATATTTATAAAACTTCGCAAACTTATTGTGTATTTTTTATTTTATTCTACAACAGTGCAGTGAAGTGTTATACCTTCATCTCCCTCAGTAATCCACATCACCAACAGTCCTCATAAATGAGAAACAGGCTATCCTATTTGTTACTGTGGTAGCACAGCAACTCTACTAACATAAGTGTCAACAAGGGGATAGACTTAGATAAGATAAAAGTAGCAAAATTTAGAACGTGTCTTAAGAGCTTGTCTGCGTGAATACCAGGCACAATATAATTTTAATGGTTAACGGCAGGTGGCGGTCGCTCGACACACAAGGGGTTATTTTCATACAAGAGGATGATTCCAAAAAACTCTATGCCAGAGATCGGCTGCCTGAACTACTAGAACAAAGAGCCAGTGTTTCAACATTGGGTGAATATAGTCCAATTTTTGTTTCTTCTGTAATACTCACCATTTTTTTTTGAGAGCTCCAATAGGAGTTCATCTAGTTTCGTCTTGGAACGGCCTGCGATGCCCCAGCTGAGGCCAGCAAAGGCCTCCTCACGGCGTGCCAGGTGTTCCACTGCATGCTTTCCCGTGAAACCGGTAGCCCCAAATACTACCAAGTCTAGTCTGGACATCTGTTACAATACAACAGTTAAAAATGTGAAACATATTTGATGTGTCCAAAATAAATTTTTTAATATAAAGGTATTATAATTTTGATAAAAAGTTTTCATTTCATGAGTAGTTATTGAGAATGAGAAAAAGGAATTTGAATTAATATGTAAACCATCAAACTCCTGTGAACTATCTAGTTTGTAGCATGTTTTACCTCTGAAAATATCGACATGAAAAAGCAATAAATGTTTTATGATTTATGATAACCAAGTACCTAAAAAGTCTTTCAGTATCTTTAAAAGTATTATTTATAAAATGACTTAGGTTACCTTGTTCATTAGGTGAGTAACAAATAGCTTACTCAGTAATATTTTTGTATAAAAAGTGGAATATAAACTTTATCTTATTCCTACCATTTGCTGTCGTTAAAATAGTTTATATATAAGCATTATTCGACACTTTATCAAACAAAAATGAATATCATTTACCTTTTATTAAAAAAGATTGATTCTGCCGGTTTCAATGGCGTGTATAAGCAAAACGTTTAAATTAACTTTTTACACAAGGAAATGAGAGAAATATTTTAAATTACTGCGGTCTTCGACAAAGACAGGTGTTTCACGATTATCGACTGACAATGACATGACAATTTGACAAGTTTTTTTTTAAATTTAGGTGATGGCTTTGTGCGATTAGCACATTTACTTAAACTAAATCCTTAAAAAATATAATAAAATAACTAAAATAAATTATTAAAGGAGTCCCTTTAGGCAAGATTCCGAAGATACCGGCAACGTTCCCCCTTTGAATAGCAAGGCTAATTCTTTGTCCGAGGTAGCTGCCAGCTCTTCGGTCTCCTGTGATGTCGACTAACCTTTTTGCTATTTCCTTAAAAAGCCTTATAGCGCTAGGACCCCACGGACCAAGGGTCTCGACACCGAATGGGACAAAATCATATTCGGAGCCTAGATCCCAGTATTTGCATGCTTTAGCTTTTTCAGCCGCTTCACAAGCCGCACCAGCTCTGTTGTTGGTTCCATGTAGATGGGAAGGGGCCAGCGTGTCTGAACAGGTTGCATCCCATACCAGCCGGCCCATTTTCCATGGAAACAAACTCATACCGTCCGGTCTCTTGCCATCATCTCTTGCAACACCAGTTGGCTCAAGTAGACTTGGCACGTTGACGATGGCAGAAACCGGCGTATGATATCGTTAAGTGCGGCATGTCTCGAGAAGCGGCCTGCACTTTTTGGCATGACAGTCCGTGATGTCCTAGCTTGTCGACATCATTGCCACAGGGACATTTATGAGGAGCGCAAACCGGAACCCCAAGCCGTAGACAGGTTGCGATTCGGAGCGTGTCAGGCTCAAGAAATGTTCCTGTATTTGACGAAGGGTACGCGTGAAGCCAGTAACCGGCCTCATGCGTACCCACGGCCAAAAGCCTAGCACGCGCCGAACCTGTACTACAGCTCAAAAGATTGTCATAAGACAATTTACAGTTTATGTCGTCCCAGCTCCTCTGTGAATTTGGAGAAACTGGAAAATTTTGACCTGGGCATGCAATTAAGAAAGCGTTTCTAGCTTCTTCCAAGCCAGCAATCTCAAAGTTTGAAGGGGATGCCCTTAAAATTTTACTTATGAGATTTGCTGAACTATGGACAGAAGATAGGAAGGCTGGTAAAGCGACACTGGAAATTTTGCGAATCCCTAAACCACCATAACGGATGGGTAGAGATGCTTGGGTCCAAGATTGCTCGTTCAGCTGCATATTAAGAATCGATTCTAAGCTAATTTTGATTATTTTGTCTACTTGTGTCAAAAGATCTGGGTAATTCCAAAAGGAGCAGCAACGGAGCACATAGGTAAATTTATTATTAATTATTATCTCCTTTATTTATTTTCTTTCTTAAAACTAGATTTTTACAATATTTCAATATAAAAACAATAAAACATTATTAAAACCTAATCCTAGAATACCACCAGCAGCGGGGCAGGGCACAAGCTACCGGTGGTCAGGGCTGCAGAGTGAGGAACCTTCTGACAATACGTGCCGTGTCTAGGAGTACTGCCTTTTATTAATTATTATTATTATCTCTATTAAATTAAGGTGTACGAACACTAATCGCAACCGTATTGTTCGTGAAAAATAAATAATTTATTAATGTTTCATGTGCTTTTAATAAAGTGATTCTTTTTAAGAAAAAATAAATATAATAGATTGTAAATGCAAAACAAAAAAAAATATTTACATTTTTCGGAAGAAATGGTAGATTTTGAATGGTAACATCGACAACTAGTAAGTATGAGACTATTCCATTTCCACACCACTGCCACTCCATTGGTTATTGATATTGGTATGGCGGACTACCGATTTTAACACACTGCTCAATTAAAATATGAGTGGATTGGAAATGGGCTATGAAATATTGGTCATTATACAGACTCGGGGCCCTGATGTAGTACTTGCCTCTTTCCACACTCTATTGTCCGAATTTCAAAGCATAAAGCAGAAAACAAAAATCACCACCTAGCAACATTACATGTCAATGTCAGTCAATTAGTCGTGGGAAAAACGTATCCCTAAAAAGATTGGAACATTTGCATCTGCATCAGTACAATGTTCCGAATCAGTGATATGTTTCATTTGGATCAATTGGAACATCGAGTTTTTTGAAACAGAGTAACTTAATATTCACGCAGATTTGTGTCAGATGTGGAACTTGCAACTGAAACCACGTCGATTTTTTTATTATAATGAATTTTTTTGTTTACTGAATATCTTATAACAAAGAATAAAATAAATTTTCCTTCTTAGGTACTTTTTCAGGCTTAGGACTGAAAGCTAGTTTATCTACTAACATGTTGGTAGCTGGCGTATTTAAAAATCGATTTTATATACATTGATTGTCATACAATGTATATAAAAGTAATGTATTGTAGTGTGTACAAGTATGTACACACTACAATACATATTTACATATTAAAATTAAAAAAAAGTGTTTTTGAGACTTTATCGTCTTTTAAAGTCATTCGACGGCTATTTAGACTTAGGCCAGCACTCTTATCATTATATCGTTATTTCAGTCACTCTTCCACAACATCACGTACACTGTTGCGCGCGAAGTTCGCTTTCGCTTCTCTCTCATCAGTTCATCACTCGCTCTTGTCGTTCAGTCTGTCGGCTCGTCGCCGCGTCGCGCTCGTCGCCTCGTCGGCCGCAGTGAGCGAGTTCCAAATGAAACATTTTACACTGGGCAACTGTTCCGAAACAATCATATCAGTTTCATGTTTCGGAACACTGAGTCGTTTCCCTAAAGAGCGACTCAGTGTTGCCGTTTGTACGGCAATTGCCGTTTCGTACGGCACTCAGGCTCTTTAAAGACGAATTGTACGGTATACGGCAGAGTGGTCATTGCCGTACGCTAAAATACGGCAATCAGGCAATCATAGCATAAGGAAGTAGGTATTGGGTAGGTATACCACTAGCTACTATATTTACGAAATAAAGTAAAATTGTAGATGAAAAAAGAAACGTAATCAGCGTTTGCGTAAAAATGAACGCTAATTTTTGGAGCAAGATATTACATTTATCGGAACCGCAATTTCAGAATTTGGCGAAGTTTGTTTTTGAAGTTCTTTCCTTGCCACATGCAAATGCCGATTCAGAAAGAATCTTCAGTGCTGTCAACTTCATTAAAACAAAACAAAGAAACCGCCTCTTAACATCTACTATAAATGCAACATATTAGCCAAACAGTACATTTCCAGAAATCATTCAAATTGTACGAGGTTCTAGCCAACTCCCGAAATGATAGCGAAAATAAAAAAAACCGTCTGATTATGAAAATAATGCCACTGAAGATGTCTTATTTGTTGAAAGGATACTGGTCAGTGATGCTGGCCAGCTGCAACATGCTGGCCAGTTGCAATCAACACTCTCTTGACATAAGTTTAAATATTGTCTATGTTCTTAAAAGAAAGAGAATAGAACATATGTGTCTGTGTCATTGTGAATTGAGTCTCGTTGATAGCTTCTCATAAAAAACATGTTCTGAGTCTAGTTTTTTATAAGTTTATTGTTATGTTGTTTATTTCGGTGTGTATATAATTAAATCATCTTTGGAACGCTCTCTTGTATTTCCTTTTACAGGTTAAACTAAATTAATCATTCTTTATAAATACTATTAGAAAGGAGCTACCAAACGAAACACAAAACTTGTAACTTTGAATAATACTATACAATGTTTTTTAGTAGATTGGCCTTAGGTTTATTATCACATTTATTTTTTATGAATTACTGTATATTTGTTTTTTATTTTTATTATAAAGATGTGTTGAGTTTTTTATTAGTTGAGTTTGTGGAAATTTTGTATTAAAGCAGGTCGAGTAGGAGATGTGTTAATGTTATTAGTAGTTGAGTCAAATAAAGCAGGTCGAGTAGGAGATGTGTTAATGTTATTAGTAGTTGAGTTTGTTGAAGTTTTGTATTAAAGCAGGTCGAGTAGGAGATGAGTTTATTGGAAGTTGTTAGTCGAGTAGGAGTTAAGTTAGGAGTTAGATTGAAGGTTTGTTATAAAGCTGGTTGAGCAAGAGATAAGTTAATTGGAAGTTGTTATTTTTAAAGTTACCGTTAAAATTTGAAATGTTTAAGTCTAAGGGGAGACAGGGGTAAATGGGATATTAATATAAAAAAAAAAAAAATATTTTCTTTATATATGGAAGGCAGTATGTCAAGGGTAGTTGATTGAGGGGGTGTGTTGAAAGGATACTGGTCAGTGATGCTGGCCAGCTGCAACATGCTGGCCAGTTGCAATCAACACTCTCTTGACATAAGTTTAAATATTGTCTATGTTCTTAAAAGAAAGAGAATAGAACATATGTGTCTGTGTCATTGTGAATTGAGTCTCGTTGATAGCTTCTCATAAAAAACATGTTCTGAGTCTAGTTTTTTATAAGTTTATTGTTATGTTGTTTATTTCGGTGTGTATATAATTAAATCATCTTTGGAACGCTCTCTTGTATTTCCTTTTACATTATTATGTGATGTTGTGGATTTGATGGGAGGAGAGGAGTGATCTGTGGTGCCTTTTTCTATTAAATCTATTGGTTCAGTGGCATCTTTTTCATAAACAGAAGGTTTTTATTTTTTTGACTTGTGTTTCTTGTCTGATGAAGAAAAAAATCCTTTTTCATGTAAATAAAAAAATGTACGGCAATTTTTGTTTCAATACGGTAATTTCATCTCTTGCGTACGGTAACCCTACAAATGACCAGCGGCAACACTGAGCGACACACGTCTACAGTCAATACCCTAACCTATTACTCTCCTCTATGAGTCAATTCAATTGATTTTTCGCGCTTGTTCGTACGCAGTTGTCTTTGAAAAATATTATTTCATAAATTCAGTGATTCTTTCTGTACAATTTTGCTATTATTATGGCCAAACGAAAGTCTGTTGGGTCGCAAGAAAAAAAACAAAACTTCGAAGATTGGAGAAAAAACTCCAAAAGTACCTATAAAGATAAATTGCAGCAGCCGGAAGATTGTAAGTAATAAGAAATCACCATAACATAATTGAAGCTTATTGTATCATGTTGCACTGATTTCGGCTAAAACTTTGTGAGAACAATAAAGCCGTAGTTAAAACTGGCCAAGTAATTGTACTTATGCATTATCGAGTTGCGACTGTGCACGCCCCCCATTGGGTGGGCCATAGAAGGATTTGTTTTTATAATTATTATTACAATATCCATCCTCGTTTTACCAGATGCTTCTTCCCGTCGGGAAGGTGTAAACATACCAACTTGGTATCAGAATATTCTTTACTTTTTATGTAATTAAATAGATTTTAGGTCCAAAAATCTAACAATAGTGACTATCATAAAACTCTAAAGGTGGGTAGGGGGGGGGGGGGGGAGGGGAGAGATTGTTGCATAGACCTCCAGACACATTGGTTGTTAACCAAATGGTTTTCTTTGTTTTTAAAATATTATGCACTTATTTTTAGCTCAAGACTCAATTGAGAACAATAAGAATATTAAAAATATTCACAATATTGAAGAAGATTGTGACAATATAGGGGTCCCTGGGTGTGTTGACATCTACCATGAAATCAAGAGACAAGATGCTTGAAGAGAAACAGGAGGGTACAGGCTATGTACTACAACAATATGTCAAACTATAGATATGTTGACAAAACCAGACCTAGAGGTAATGACTACAGTCAGGCCTCCGTCACTCCATGTACTTACGACATTTGTGTGGTTTAGATTGTTGTATAAATAGTAATTGTGTGATTTTAAATCTCGTTTTAAGAATCATTAATAATTTATTTTATTTATTTATTTATTAATAATATAAAAACAATCTTGCCCGCGCCTGACAATTTTTGTGAAGTTAATCTATATTTCAGCAGTGGGATATTATGAACTGATGGATGATGATGAAGATTTATAATTATAATCCGGGTTCCATGTATCCTACTGATCATAAACAATTGAGCTTTTCAATTTATCATTCATTTTAATTTACATTACAAATCTTTAACAAGCTATTTAGGCACAGATTACTTAATAGTTAATTTAGGTACAAGTTATTGTGTGAGTACAATATTTTTATCGTAACAGCGTGGCTGCGAATCGATAACAACTCTGTAGTCGAACTTATTAGGCACAATTTAGCACGAAGCGGTCGCCGACACGTGACGGAATGAAGTAGGCTATTAACGCGGTAGGTATACGAATTTTTGTAGGGAGTGATTTATCTGTTACGTAGTAACTATTAACTAATCTGTGCTACAGTCAAAAATCTCAGTGATGTAACAAGACTATTATGTAATTTACATTTCAAGTACACTGACATACCATGATCAGCCCATTATTGGACAAGAATATAGACCTCAATCTCAAAGATAACAAGAGGTCCGAGTGGCTTTACTCCAAACTCGATGACACTGTGAAATCAGCATCAGCCATTAAGTAGGCAAGCACGGTTTTGGCGCCTAAAAAGACAAAAAACTGGTAACCTCCTCCTCGCCAGCTAAGTCACTTCCATTGAGGGAGAGGCTCGGCTCGAGGAGGATACCAACATCTTGCTCATAATTAACCTCGATACCAGACACGACCCCCTCCACGACAAAGCCAATACCAGGTTCGTCGTCCAGCCCCAGCCCCATCGAGCTCACGAGGGATGACCAGAGGTCGATCACGATACCCGTAGAGGTAAAATTTGCAGGCAGACTGCAATATTTTTATTTATCTTGAAAGAAATTTACTCAGGATCCTGTGATATTGCAGTGGATAAGAGGTTACCCTATCCCTCTAACAGATACACCTAGATAAAATTATTTACCATGCAATAATAATTTTAATTTAACCGAGAAGTTAATTCTTTCTAAAGAAATTGATAAGCTTCTTGAACTAAATGCAATATCATTGTGTAATCCAGTCAGTGGTCAATTTTTTTCAAGTATTTTCACTGTGCCTAAGATGGTACTCAAAGGTTCACACTTAACTTGAAAGGCTTTAACAAATTTGTAGAGACATCATTTTAAATTAGAAGATGTAAGGACTGTGTGCAAATTATTAACAAGAGGAGATTTTATGACTACTATAGATATGAAAAATGCCTAATTCTTAGTGCCAGTCCTAGATTCATGTTTTATGGTAAATTATATCAGTTTAATTGTCTACCATTTGATTTAGCATCAGCACCATTTGTTTTCACTAAGTTACTTAATTGAGAAATAACGGTATACATATTGTACTGTACTTAGACAATGCTATCTGTCTTGGTTCTTCATATGAACAATGTCTCAAAAATACTAATTATGTCGCAAGTTTGCTTAAAACTAAGGTTTCATTATTAATAAAACAAAGAGTTGCATGAAGCCTTCTAGGGTGAGAGATTATTTAGGATTTAAGCTTAATTCTCAGGATTTGACAATTAGCCCTACTACAAGGAAAAGAGAAAACTTAACTGCTTTAATTGAACAGTTCTTAAAAAACTATTAGGAAATTTAGTTTCTGTTTGTATGGCAGTTGCATATAGTTTTGTATACACTTAGAAAGAGAAAAATTTTTAGCCCTTGAAGCCTTCGGAGGTAACTATGATAGTAAGATAATAATCAGTAAAGGAGTTAAATTGGATTTACTATGGTGGAAAAGAAATATGGCCACTGGCTTTAGTAGGACAAAGCAATATAATTTTAAATTAGACATTTTTTCGGATGCTGCCTGACGGCACTAGAGGCACCAGAGTGCTAGAGGTCAATGGTCAAAATTCAAAATTCAAAATTCAAAATCATTTATTCAGTTTAGGCTACAAATAGCTCTTATGAATGTCATTATGCCATCGGTTTCAAATTTGAGCCAAATATAAAAAAGATTGTAAGCACTATGCAGTGCCACACTTCAAATTAATAAATTCTTTTTCAATTTGAATACATTATTATCAATTTTTCATTGTCTTTAATTACCTATACTTCTGGTGGCCCACCATCAGTTCATAATTTGCCCGAGTGGCCCCTAGTCTTAATAAGTCTGTGCATCCATGGACTAGGGGGAGTTCCTTTGAATTTATGTAAGCAAAAATTCCATAATTTCAGTTAATTCCAATTCCAATTTTCAATTAAATAGAGGACTATTAAATAGCTTAGCAAGACAGATCTGGCAGTGGTGTGAGTCTAGGAAATTATGGAATTTTTGCTTACATAAATTCAAAGGACAATACTAATGCTGATTATGAGTATCGAGTAGTTAACATAGATACGGAGTGGCAATTATCGACTGAAGCCATCAATGTTATAACTTTAAAACTAGGGATGCCTAACATAGATCTTTTTCATCGCATGTTAATGCTAAATGTGATAAATATATCCTGGCATAGGGATCCAATGACGTGGATTGTTGATGCATTCACTGTTAATTGGTCTAAGTTATTCTTTTACGCATTCCCTCCCTTTTGTTTACTTTTGAAAGTTATACAAAAAATTAGAACAGACAGAGCAACGGGTATTATAGTATTCCCAATGTGGCCATCTCAGCCTTTATTGATGTCTATGGTAGTGTCAGAAATAGTCTCTATGGAGCCTTCAGAAAACCTATTAACTGCTTTCAGGAAACCTTACCCACTGAACAATCAGCTTTTCCTTGGGGCGTGCGTCTTATCAGAGAAGCACTTAAACGAAGAATGATTTCAGAAGATGCAATAGATATAATGATGGCATCCCTATCCCCGAATACTATCAAGCAATACAGTAGTTGTTTAAAGCAGTGGTGGAGTTATACGAAAGATAAGAATATAAATATTTTCAGTCCATCCGTACCTATCATATTTCTTATCTAACATTGATTTGACAAAGAGGAGGTTCTTACCAAACCTTAAATTGTCATCAATCGTCCCTTTCACTTATTATCGATAATCACGTGGGTACAGATGATAGAATAAAAAGATGGTTTAAAGGAGTTTATAAAAGACGACCTTCAACACCCAAACACAGCAGTGTATGGGACCCTTCCAGAGTTTTATCATATGTTTGTCACTGGTACCCATTGAATAACTAAAGCTTAGAGAGGCTCACCAAAAATACTGTAATGTTAGTACTGGCCACTGGACAGAGGGTTCAAACTTTAAATTCCATCAGGCTAAAAAATATAAGAATAACATCTAATGGTGTTGAAATAATTTTTACAGATATTCTAAGGACATCGGCTCCTGATAGGCGTCAACCTCAAGTAATTTTGCCTTATTTCACGGCTCAACCCGAAATATGTCCCGTTATAACGCTTACACACTGTATAGAAGTGAATAGCGGATTGAGAATTAATGATGATTCTTCTGATTATTTGTTTATTACATTAAAAAAACCCGGCCATCGTGCCTCTTGCCAGTATATTAGTAGATGGCTGAAGCAAGTGATGTCCGAATATATACATATACCACTCGATTTTCCGCTCATTCACCACGCCATGCTGCCACTTCATGTGCCCATAGGGAGGTTCTCTCTGTAGACTACTGCCTAAAATACTACACAATGATACTTCATTAGAGCAGTGGGTTGGTCTCCTAGGTCGTCGTGTCGTCCTTTGCAACACATTATAACAGACCACTCAATAATGAGCCAAACTAAGTGTTGTTTGCTAGAGCTCGTATATACTCAATAATTTAAGTTAATTTTAGTTCTATGTTTCTTTATACAGGGTGGGCCAAGAATTCGTTAACATTTAAATGTAACTTACCGCGCAAACTATTGCCGCGCGGGGCGCGGGCGCGGGCGGGGGCACTAGCTCGCTTCTTGGAAATTTAGTCGCAATGGATCGCTTCACGGGGCCGCAACGCGCTTACTGCGTGAAACAGTTTTATTTAAACAACTTTTCGCTTATTACTGTGAGACGCTTATTTCGCCTTGAATATGGTTTACACGACTTAAGTCAGTGTCCAAGTGCTCCTTTAATAAAGAAATGGGTGAAGAAGTTCGAAGAGACGGGATCTACACTAAATGTGAAACAAACCGGCGGCCCGCGGACTTCTCGGAGCGAAGAGAACGTGCAGCAAGTTTCCGCTTCTGTTCGACGTGATCCAGATTTATCGACACGCAAACGTTCGGCTGAATTAGGATTATCCCGCACATCATTACGCCGTATTTTGAAATTAGATTTGAAATTACATCCATATAAGATCCAGGTAGTGCAAGAACTAAACCCTAATGATTTAAATTTGCGTAAGTCATATGCCGAAACAATGTTAACTCGATTCAGTAATTTTCACAACATCTTATTCTCTGACGAAGCCCATTTCCACCTAAATGGACATGTAAACAAACAGAATTGCAGGTATTGGAGCAGCGAAAATCCTAAAGCTAAACATGAGAGGCCACTTCACTCTCCCCAGGTAACTGTATGGGCTGCAATTTCAGCAAAAGGAATTATCGGACCTTACTTTTTTGAAGATTCTCGAGGCCGTTCAGTTACTGTTAATTCTGCCGAGTATGTGAAAATGTTACGGGAGTTCTTAGCACCGATGCTACTGGAATTTGCTGGCTATAATCGTAACACATGGTTTCAACAAGATGGAGCCACGTGTCACACATCGAACGCGTCCTTGCCGGTGGTCAAAGACATGTTTCCGGAAAAGCTGATATCCAGACGGGGTGACATTCCATGGCCACCCAGAAGTCCAGATCTATCACCAGCAGACTTCTTTTTATGGGGTTATTTAAAGAGTCGTGTCTACATTGATAAACCGAATACACTGCGTCAACTTAAAGAAAAAATCATCGAAGAGATGTCGGCGATCTCGCGGCCTCTTTGCAGAAGAGTATTCGAAAACTTTAGGACTCGCTTAGATGAGTGCAAAAACCGAAACGGTGGTCATTTAGACGAAATAATTTTTAAAAAATAAATTACAACTAATTAGCTTTCTCGTAAATAAACGATTTCTAAAATATGTTAAATGGTTTTTTTTATACGATTTTTTCAAATGTTAACTAATTCATGGCCCACCCTGTATAAGATACTTTAAGTAGGTATGTGTACTAGTGTAATTTAAAGTAGAAGTTGCCCTGTTAAGTTTTTGGTTATAGTATTAGAGTAGTAAATAAATTAGGCATTCTGGCTCACAACACAACTATTGTGCGCCAGAACACCCAATTTTTTTACTACTGTCGCAGATAAGAAAAGGAAGTGTTAAATATGGAACCATTATAATTTTTTAGTCATTTTGTTGTAATCGTTGAAACAATGCAGTCAATTTTATTATGAGATTTGTTAAACAAAAAGAATCATTGAAATTGGAATGCATCTGCGGCGACTAACAGTTTATTGTACTGGCCTCGATATTAATGTTATAGGCATAAGCATCGAGGGGTTAGGGCCCCCCTCGAGTACCTACCTATCTCAGTAAAGATCTGGGGCTTTACTAAGTCCTCACGCGGACTTTGAGAGAATTTGAAAAGTGACGTTGTAGGTACTGTTTTGTTTCATTTGCCAACACTCACGAACACTTATAACACCAATTTTAGAAAAAAAAACAAAACCGCAGACATGACTCTTCACTTTCCCGCCAAGTTATAAACTTTTGTTTCATTTAAGTTTTCTAATAATTTTGAATTTTTTTCGCCTATTTGTGCAAAGCCTTCTCCAAAGCCTTTAGACAAGTATGTTGTTTCCTACTAATTATCATCTTAATTAAATTGTTGTGATGGTGAGAGATATAGATAAGCTGATGGTAGCCGGCCAAATGGACTTAGGAGTAGCATTCTACTAACTAAAACCGAAGACCAGCTGCCACTATACGAAGCTGGAAATCGAACCCGGGAAAGAAATGCGACATTTCACACAAACCTGAGCCGTAGTCTGTCTGATAGATAATTGAAAGACAAATAGGTTCTTAAGTTAGGTATTAGTTATAGAATTCAAAGGAAGAGTAAAACTACAAGCTGAAAATAGGTTAATTAATTTATTGATAAAGTAGTAGGTACTAGCTTAATAATAGGGAATGTACACACAAACCAACTTAGCACGCGGTATATACATATAGCATGATTTATGTTTAAATTATCTGTACATAGTTAATTACATTGCTGTACCTATAAAATAAATTAGAGAAAACAAATGAGCTTTGGTCTACAAAATAAAACAATTGTTATAAAATAAATATAAAAAAAATATCAAAGTCCTTAACTAATGTCGGTCGAATAATACATAATCAAGATGCAATCGGTAATGTACAGTTTGTAAGTTTTTAGAATAAAAACATTATAATAATTCAGGCGCCAACATATAGACATTTGAAAATATCAAAATTAACACACTTACACATAAGTATTAATAGCTTTATTTGTGGAGTTTGGGCAACCTCCAAAGAACGTCGTAATACTCTGTCATATGCTATATTACTGTAAGGGAATTAACTAGCTTTAGTTATTATTCTGAGGCTATAACATTAGGCAGCGCTGACAGTATAGACACAGAATAAGAAGATTGCAGAAGGAAAGCTTCATACATAGGTCTGTGCTGAACGCAACGCACATACATATCATGGACACGGATCTTGCTTGCTACAGTTGCGCTCGGACTGGGGATCTATTTTTGAATCGCACGCATGACATTGTGTTGTCGCATGCGACTTAAGTCACACTCGTCTTCCAAGTCGCATGACGCCGATTTTCCGTATTTTTGAATCGTTCGTTTCCGGTGCAGCAAACATAATATAAAATGTTGGATGTTATCCGTTCCACACAGAATTTAGAGACAACCGGTGACAACCGCAATGAAAACGGAACGTAATATCCATGTTTCACATAGTTTCATTCGCTCGACCGCAACGATTCGAAGAAGCGCTCGACTCTAGGCGAAGGAATCAAAAATAGAGGCCCTGGTTCGAGATGGGTGCGTTCCTCGAGCGCGGTAAGTATCAAGGTTACCTTCTGGGATCTCCTTATTTTGTAGCATAGCCGTGTTGCAGTAATTTTAGTATTTTTTTGTAGCATTTTGTAGCAAACGTCGTCATCATAAAACATCGATATTAATTATATCACAATGTTAGCGCAGAATTGTATATAACCATCTACAGCCTAACATAAAGTTCAGAACTGAGAGGCCCTTACTAAATTATTTATATTGTATTTTTATAATCCAGTGTCCTACGACTGAGCAAGGGCATCTTCCCTTCTCCTTTTGACTCTCGCGATTCACTGCCCGAACTGGTCAATCTCTCAGGAGCGCACTTGGATAGACACGACATGTCTTTCCAAGCCTGAGTCAGCTCGTTGCCTGTCCTCAGAAGCCGAAGCCATTGTTATCGGTCCTTTTTGGTCATCCAGCAGAACCCCTCGGAGAATCTAGTAGGGAACGGGGACACGCACTAGTGCGTGATGCCATTCCCTCTAGAAAACCTCTGACGATGTTTTAATCACACGGCTTGAGGAAAACTAAGTTTCTCGCCGCCCCAAAAAAGTCCAGTGACGCTGAAAATGCCCCCTGAAGCAATCAGCAAACTCTCAAAATAATCAAACCAGCATCAACCAATAGCAAGCTGAGGCTACGATTTTGAGAAGGCATTTGGTTTTTTATATTGTACTCGCTCAACATTAAGATGCATTAGCATTGCGTGGCCTGTCCACTACGACTACCATTTTAGTCTGCCAGCCTGATTGCCTTCATCGGTGAGTTGTGTTGAAGACCCGCTTGTGTAGGTTAGAGGCTCCGTCGATCGTTTGATTCCCAGCTTACAAACGAACTTCATTACAAAAACCATGAGTTTTCAGTTAAAATTAGGTTTGAGCAAGTGTTAATGTACTCATGTGTTGCAAGAAAATAATATTTATATTTTAACCCCTTCCCTGTCCCATGTATCACATGTGATACATAACAATGAATTAAACTATTGTTATATTTTTTGAACAGCGAACCTGTTAATTTGAGAACCACTAAAAAGACACTGAATATTATAAAAACTTATTTTTGCGGCGGGGGATAAAAAGACAGTAGGCAATATATAACCATTTAAGTGAAGTTAGGTACATTTGTTATTTCTGTAACTCGTTTGTTCTCGCCCTTCTTTGTTTTCTGAAGTAGGTATTGTTGCTGACGTCACAGATTTTCTTTTGTTGAAGTCATGCATTCTGCAATCGCAAACAAAGATTTCTCTTAATCTAACGTAGCATTTGTATACTAAATTACACATACACATGGTCACTGAGATAACAATTCGATCGCATCTTATCCACAATCGGTAGACGTTAAGATTGCAGCTAGAGTACTCAGCTCAGAAAGATGCATGACTGGTAAAGTTTATTGATTATGTAGAAACAATATAGGTAATTCACATGTTCTTGGGCTCAATTAATTTTCCTCTCGTTCTCCTTTAAAGTACTTCTTGCTGTAATTGTTAAGAGACACTGTTACAGGAAGCTTATTCGTTAATTTACTTCGATCGTAAAAAGGTAGAAGACATTTTTGGCTAGTTTAGACAGATTATGTTGTTTTGTCTCAGTTGGCAAGCTGCCTACACAATGTTGCTACTAGTACCTTAGAAACTATATCCAACATAGTTTCTTTTACACCCACTGTTTTTACAGAAGTCAAAATGCTTATAATTAGCTTACAGTTTGTACTGTTCACATCAAACACTCCACTATTGATAACCGGATTGAAATATACAACGTTGATAGCACTAATAGTCTTGGGAGCTTAGCTGGACTCCCTGCTGTTTTCATTGGAGCCAACGTTGGGCTGGGGCGCGGGGGAAGTGACGTCAGGGGCGACAATGAGGCCTTCTTTGATCCTCTTCTTTTGTTTCATCCGCCTGTTCTGGAACCAGATTTTGACTTGTGTCTCGTTCAGTTGTAGGGCGGAGGCTATCTCTATCCTTCTCGCTCTAGTGAGGTATTTGTTGAAGTGAAACTCTTTCTCGAGCTCCGTGAGTTGTTTGTTGGTGAAGTTGGTGCGGCCGGTGTTGTTGAGGCTGAGGAGCGGGTTGGCGAGCATCTGGCTGCCGGTCGGCGTGCGCAGCTCCTGCGGGCTGCCTAACACGCCTTGATTCACGAACTCCGCTGGCGGGATCATCAGCTTCGGTGCTGGAATGAGAAATTGCATATATTAATTTTCTGTTGGCATTTAACAGTTAATTAGTTGGTTATTTTGTCCCTAGTTTCCTTCAGTTTTAAGAAATTAAACGTTTTATGTAACTTTTTTAAAATATATTAATCGGTTTTATTTAATGTATTTATGATTGAAAAATCTGCAATACTTTAATGAAAACACGATTGAAACAAAATAAAAATCTGTTAAGGTTTAAAAAAAACGGCAAGACGCAGACGACAAAGACGTATTAAATAATATAACAGACACAGAAAAAACAGTACCACCGTTGGGAATCAAACCCGGAACAAAAGTCTTGCACAAGAGCAGTCTGAGCCACCTGTGACACAAAATAAATGCCTGTGATCTAACCATCATCACCACCACTTGATCGTCTAGGTAAATGAACTAGGTATATATTCATCTTCCTAGGAAATCACAAAAGTACGCAAGCTAAATTATTGTTAACCTTTCCATCTGTTTATCTAAGAGCACTTGCAAACAATCTTTTCACACAACTATCGCAAAAACAGGTTTGTTTACTCAAACATCTCATTGCCCGAGGATTACCTTTACAAGTCAAAATCTGTGGGAGCCTCGCAGGTCCATTTATGACAGGTGTCAATTTTTTCTAACGAAAAAGAGCAAGATAAAAGATATTTCAATATTGGCCTAAAGAAGGCACCCTGCGGCGAGCGGACCGCTGCGCCTACTCCAAATGTTACAATGACAACAAGGCTCGCGTGCTGTGTTTGCAGTCCATTGCTGTGTATGTTCTCACACATTGTGGAATCTTTTATACTTACCAAGCAATGAACGAGCGATTGAGCTTTATTTTGATTATGTTTCGTATTTCGGATTAGGCCTACAACTCAAATTACGGTAAACGTGAAGTTTGACGTTTATGATTGTGGACCCCAGCGTCTTACGGCCATTATCTAATTGTGTGTCTGTTTGTCCGTGTAAAGGATTTTTGTGTTCTTGAATGCTAATATTGAATGATGCGTTCTCGGAATCAAGTTGTGATCAAATATTTCGTTGGTGCTAGTAAATTCAGACTTAAATTGATGTGGATTTTAGTAGATCATGTCTTAAGTGTCTTAATTAAGTTACGTTCTTATAAAATAAAGTATTAAAAGGGATTTTAGATTCTATAACTTAGAGAAAACGGTAAACCTTCATATGATTTGTGTCGAGATAGGAAAAAATAGATGTACCTAAGTATACTAGTATTATTATGTGAATTTCCTAAGCGTTTATCAAGTCACCTCGAGGCGTCTTTGGCCGAATGGCAAAGCGCTCGGCCTATAAGCATAATTAATTTTCTGTCACTTGAATAACGAGAAAAAAAAACAACAACAACAATATTGATTCCCTAAAGGCTTGTTAAAACCCTCAACAGAATCATCATCAGCTCATTTTATGTCCCCACTGCTGGGGCACGAGTCTTCCCCATGGATGGATAGGGAGGATGGGCCATAAACCACCACGCGGGCCCAGTGCGGATTGGTGGTTGTTAACGACTGCTATTGCAGCCGGGACTAACGGCTTTACGTGCCTTCCGAAGCACGGAGGAGCTCGAGATGATACATTTTTGGTCACCCATCCCATGACCGACCCTTGCGAAAGTTGCTTAACCTCAGCACTCGCAGACCGGGCCGTTAACCACTGCGCCATCGAGCTCCTCAACAACAGAATAAAGCTAACTTAATTATCTAACAGAAACAATAAATAAGACTAGACATGTCATCGACATCCAATAACACGGTGTACCGTCGTCGGACAGATGCGTCACGTCAACCCTTCCTGGGGACAGTCCTGTGACGGAGCCCTAATTGGCTGCGAGGGGCGAGCCCGTGGTCGGTGCTCCGATCATTAGCAGTTGACACGTCCGAAAGCTATCGCACTTGCTACCAATGTTGCTTCCTATCCTTATTATTATTTTTGTCCGTATATTTATTCACCGCACCGCACTGGGCCCGCGTGGTGGTTCATGGCCCGTTCTCCCTATCCATCCATAGGGAAGGCTCGTGCCCCAGCAGTGGGGACATAAAAATGAGCTGACAATGATGATGTAGGTATATTTATTTATTTATTTGCTATTATGAAAGGTATCGGTTCGAGTCCCACCAAAGGTAAGTCTTCTGATTTCAAATATCTATTATTTTTGTTTTCTAATGATACCCATTAGTCTTCTTAAAACTGTGATAAATTAAACCGTAGTAATTCACTAGCAGTTTACAGTTGCAAACAAAGAATTTTCATTTCTGATTGTATTGTATGATTCTGAGAAAACATTTTTAATTTACTGTTTTAAATGTTTAAGCTACTAAGCGTAAAGCCAATAAATTAGTTTTTACTAGACCTAGAATAAATATTTTTTTGTATGTTACGCAACCTCACAGACCTCCAAAATCTTAATGGTTTGTCGTACTGGATGAAACTTAAGCTAAAGCAGCCTAAAACAAATAAGGTGGTCCATTACTGCCGCTCGCAACCCGTCGGCAGATCAAACAGCGGCGGCTGTTTGCGCCGGCCTATTTGCGCAATGCCCACGCTCACCGGCCAGCTTGCACTAGATGAGCACGTCTCCATTGCTTGCTATTCCACAAATTAGAATAATAGAAAAAGGCTTAAAAAATTTTCATTCCATTTCGCATCCTCTGACAAACCGGGGTCGACCGCCTAACTCTCTCGCTTTCGATCCCTTTGAAGGCGAGGCGAGGAGGAGGCGTCATCTTGTCATTTCTAAAGCAATATGAAAGCAATATCGAAAGCTATAGGGTACCTATAATAGTATTCGATATTATTCGATATCATATTAGAAAGCGAGGCGAGGGCCTCGCCTTTAAAGCGATCGAAAGCGAGAGAGTTAGGCGGTTGGGGGGCTGGCGTGCGCTTCCAATTACTCTATCAAGGTTTGTCTTTTTTCAACACTTTTTTATTTCTAAGTGCTAATTGCTGCACTGAAGCTGAATTAAATATTTATAAAATACAGTGAAAAAATTAAATGCCTACCCGACCCAGCCAGGAATCGAACCTGGGTCTGCCGCAATCCGGGCCTTCCCGGTAGCATAATGGTCAGTGTAGCCGCTCGGATTGCGGAAAACCCAGGTTCGATTTCTGGCTGGGTCGGGTAGGCATTTAATTTTTTCACTGTATTTTATAAATATTTTTTTTAACACTCATTTAAATATTACGAAAATGACGCACAGCAAGGAAGCAGGTGGTATGTATTTAATGGTTGCTAAGACTTAAATCAGTTGCTGACCTATTTTTAATGGTTAAAGGACAAAAGTGTTGATTACTGGTTCCTGTCGAGCACTGGTGTGGTGCCGCTAACCTGTATCCATAATAGAGTATTACTAGTGGTTACCCAATGGTCAAAATTCAATCGAAATTCATTTAGGTAATTTTTATTTTTGAAATTATTGAACGTTGTTGAAGTTTTTTCACCTAAAACGGGCTTTTACCAAACAATTTTTATTAATTTAATATATTTGTAACATCTTAACATTTTAAATATAAATTGTATGTTCTGCACTATTTCTCCATATAAATTTTAACTATGCCAAATCAGACAATACTCTGTGTGCGCGAGTTAAAATACAAATCTGTTTAGAAGAAACAAATAGTATTATCTGAATCCTTATTAGTGAGACCTACAAGCATTGCAGAGCTAAGTTTCCGTCATGGCCTGATGGCCATCACATGGGACTCCCAATCTACCCACCACACTGGCCTAATACGGATAAGTGGGTTTATTTTATTTTTATTTTATGACAACAACCAAGACCAACGACTTAAGACACCTTTTTGCAGATAGGATAAACAGAGACCTCTTAAGGCTTGTAGCACACACACGTAACACAACCACATCACAACCACAACTACAACACGTGGGCGGTCGCTAATTTTGACACCGTGACACTGGGCCATATCGCAAACATTTTGTAGGTAACACAACGTGACCACAACGCAACCGCAAGAAGCCGCAGCGACTCTATTCACAAGTAACAGCTTGATTACCTTTTGTCGCGACGACCGACGACAGTGTGCTGTGGTTGTGGTACGTGTGAAACAAGCTTTAAGCATTTGTTTAAGGCGAAGGGTAAGGCACACTAGCGCCGCTAATGGATTTAATTTGATAACTGCTAAACTGGATTTTTTTTCAAACATTGCGAACTTTCCGCACTAGGCAAACATTTATTATTTAATAATTGTGCACTACTTTTAGGTTTGTTTTTGTATTCATTCGCTAACACCAAAAGTAGCCATTGTTTGTGAATAAATGCGATAAGTCCGCCGGTCAATACCTACAAAGTAAATAGCCTATGTCGGCCAAAGCCCACGTCTTATATTTCCTACGTAGTATATGGACATCATCGGTAAAAGACATCGTAGCAAAATGCCTACTTTTTCAAAAGTACAATCGTTAAAAAACATATTTATAGACATATAAAACTTTATTATAATTAACTGTCGGCGATCTATACTCACAAAGTAAAAAGCAACATGTTATTACTATACTGTATTATGTTATTACTATGTTATCACACAGGAAAATGAAAATTATAAAAAACTAAAACTTCTACAAACTATGATACTTTAAGTATGAACGGAGATATAAAAAAAAAACAAAAAAACCCGCCTGCGTAAAAAATAAAAAGTAACTAAATAGAAAATCAACTGAAAAGGCCGGAAAAAGATAAAAATTCAATTTAAGCAACATCATACATAACACACAATCGGAGGCAGGCACAAAGTGAGAATGATTTGAATTTTATGCTTAGGGGAGCGAGGGGCTTGTTGTAGCAGGGGTAAGTAGTAACAGGGCTTTTTCACTAGGAATTTAAACTTTTTTAACGTATTTCTACGACTGAATCTTACCGTTATACCGCGCCGCGCCACGACATCACAGCCAATGTCCCGCCAGGCGGCGCAGTTAGTGGATGTGCACAAGTGCTTCATTGTTGCCAGGTAACGTATATTTTTACTTTCGTACATTTTTGGTTTCATTTACAATTATCGACTAATTGGAGCGTTCTGTATTTTATTTGGTGTTAAAATTTATCTATTTATGATGTTGTGTCACAGTTGTCGAGATTACTAAGTTGATTAAATAGTTATTGTGATAAATATTTAGAATTATACGTTGGGGTTAATTGTAACAAAATTTTGGGGTTTGTTGTAACATGTTACAACTTGCCCCCATATTGTTGTATGTTACGGTTATTATTTGTAATGTAATTTACCTAATTGGTTTTGTTTTAGAATGAGAGAGTATAAATAAGAGAAAGTCGGAGCGGGCAACATAAAGCCAGGAGGTATATGAGTTAGCTGCAGCTGAAGTTTTGGAAAGCAACTGTAGTATTCGGAAGGCGTGTAAGAATTTCGGTCTATGACACGTATCTCTTTACAGATACATTAGGAAAAAGAAGAATAACGAAAGTCCAAAAGTTGACTATGTCGAGTCTAGACAAGTATTCACAACAGAAGAAGAATGTAAAATATCTTCATATAGCTTGCCGAAATATATTTTGAATTACTATCTATGGAAGTAAGGAAACTAGCTTACCAATGTGCTGTGCAACTTGGTGCTAAAAATATTCCCCTTTCTTGGTATCAAAATAAGAGTGCTGGGGGTCGACCGCCTAACACTCTCGCTTTCGATCGCTTTGAAGGCGAGGCGAGGAGGAGGCGTCATCTTGTCATTTCGAAAGCAATATGAAAGCAATATCGAAAGCTATAGGCTACATCTTTCGATATTATTCGATATTATATTTCGATATTATATTAGAAAGCGAGGCGAGGGCTTCGCCTACAAACCGATCGAAAGCGAGAGTGTTACGCGGTTGGGGGGCTGGTCCTGACTGGTTCCAAAATTTCAGGCGCAGAAATTCTCACCTGTCTATGAAGACTCCAGAATTTGTTGATTATATAAAAAGTATGTTAAGAATTGTTAAGATTATATAATACAGTTAAGAATACATATTATTTTTTGATGAAAACAAAAGTAAAGTGGTTTAATTCGTAAAAAAATAAATTATTAATGGTGTTAATTCTCGTTTTTATTACTGTTAGTTCTTGCCCCAATGGATGTTACAACAAACCCCAAATACGGGGTAAGTTGTAACACCTCCCTTTTTTAATAAAAAATGTAATAGTGAAAAAGTTACCTGTAGATTTGATATTTTTTCAATTTGACTTAATAGAAGAATAGTTGGAGCATCAATGTTTAGTTGGCAGTAATTTAAACAATACATCTCAAGATATATTAATTTTATCAAAAATTGTTACAACAAGCCCCTCTCTCCCCTACTGGTTAATCTTTTCAAACTACAGTTGACACATTTGAGTAAACCATAGAGATAACCAAAAACAACAAAACCCAAGTACCTAATAATCCCGTTTATAATAATACTTTACTACCTACCTATTTATTTTCATTAGAAACCTATTAGAAAATGGATTAAAAGTCAAAGTAAATCATATATTCAACATAAGCCTTCACAGTTTAGACCCAGTTTAGACATTATTACTGAATCTACCAACAGTTCAGATTTTGGGAGTCTTCGAAGTGAATGTTGAATATCTCACGTTTTGTTTTTGGGTAAGATTTTTTTAGAGCTTATTTATTGTTGATTTATGTTTATACTTACAACGAATTATTAAATAATTAAAGTGTTTCTAAGGTGAAGTCTAAGTCTTGATACATTATCATTTTTAAAATATAGGTTGAATAATTATTGTCATTTTTTTGCTACTTTTGGTAGTAGTAAGTAAGTAAACAGACTATAGTTGTCCCACTGCTGGGCAAAGGCCTCCATCATTGAAATCAAGTCATCGCTACAATTGATGGGTAATGGCTTAATCACCACGCTTGCCAAATGCGGGTTGGTGATCACAAACCCGGGCTATGCATCGAAAAATCCGAAATACATTTTGCCCTAACTGGGAATTGAACCCGGGACCTTCAAGTATCGGGCTGAGCGCTCTGCCACTAGGCCACCGAAGCGTTCTTTTGGTAAATGGTGATATTCTTGTTAATAATAACTTTACCGTAAGTGACCATATTAGTTTAATAGTATATTATGATACAAGTGAGCTAAGTTGGTCATTATACACGAGGTTGTGGGTTACAGCCCGAGCCGTAGGCGAGGACGTATGTAAATCAATCGAGTGTCTAGTGAGCAAGTTGCTCACGAGTTTCATACGCACTTTTTCAACACACTTGCGAGGAAAAAAGAAACATGTATTGCATAAATCGTTTAATAATTAACACAATTGGTGAATGTACAATTTTCAAAACGATTTTGGATTGTTTTTGATGGCAATTTCACAGTTTGTGTTACATTGGTACTTGCCACTTCTTTAGTACCTTCATTTGATTCTTGTGTAAATGTCGGCGACAAAGGTAAATCATACAAATTACTGGAAGGAGAAGGCACCAAATAACTCATGCTACGAGATGAGTACATGGTTGTGGTTCGGGGCAAAACTTTTTTGCCTTTGGCTCCAAATTATGGCTTGCGTTATTTTGTCACTGATTTTCGCTTTGTTATGAATTGAGTATTCTATGTACGATACTAAAACTTGACATTTTTACAATAAATACCACACAGCAACAAATGCGATACAAACAAAATATGAAAATTATGGAAAATGGCGCGCAAGTTTTTTTTGCACGCGCCAAATGTAAGGTGATTGTTTACTTATAGCCATACAGCCTACTTCAAAGTTATAATTTTAGTGATAAAATGCTAATATTTTATAACAAACTAGCGACCCGCCCCCGGCTTCGCACGGTTGCAATGCTGATATTATCAGTGTTGCTCTACTATATGCATGTATTATACTATTAGAAACCATACGTGCGAAGGATTTTTTAAAAAGAAACAAAATATTAACGTAACCAACTGCTAAACTTTAATTATTTGATTAATGCAACACAAATCGACAAAAAATATGAGTAACAAATAGCCACGCAAAACACATCCAGCACGAACGTCCGCCGTCGAAAAAGTGAGGAGCCGCTCCGCCTGTGCCACTCAGGCGCCGCGTCCCCACCCAAGCCGCTCACGTCATGTCACGCCACTGTGACGCAAGCCGCTTGGCCCCGCCTCCTGACTGGATGTTTCTTACACGGCCTCTCCTGACTGCGAGTCGTCCTCGACGAAGTCTTGGGGCGACTACGAAGAGCCCTCTGCATCTCGCAGTGCCATCAGACCGGCGTCGTCGTTGCGCTGTAGACTGTCCCGCTACTGTCAGACAGTCCCCTAGGGTCAGAATTCTCTATCTGGAATAACAACAAGGGGTAAAGTTGCCGAAGTCATTTTCAAACTCGTGCAAAACTCTTTCATACATCTCTCACATACTCATTGTAATTTTATCAAGAACAGACAAAACGCATGTCTGAGAGCTCTCAGTTTACCAATATTTGTCGACTTTGACCACGATGCGTGTCCTGCAACTGCTTCTGTGAACATTCAGACACAGAGGGCGTCCCCTCTTGAATTACAGGGATACACAACAATTGAGTTTGAATGACGGAGGCATCACTGAATCGCACGTCTCTCAACTTTATCGAGACGGACATATCTACATTTTGTAACGATTCTCAGCGCCGCGCCACAACTGTAAGCGTGTACTCAAACAGCAGAACTCGTCACTGGAAATCGTTACCAAATCAAGGATTATAATAAATGAAAGATAAGGTGTACGCAAAAATAGTTAATTTGAAACGATAATTGTAAAACACAAACAGTTACCATTACCATTAGTTACCAAAACCATATCAGCCGACACAGGCTGCCAGCACACGTCATAGGTAGCGCTCCAAAGACCAGCGCACGTGGCTGCTCGAGATATAGCATACGCCATAGGTAGCGGCACATGGCCCGCGCACGTAGCTATCTAATAAAAACTTAGCACACGCCACAGGTAGCGGCACAAGGCCCGCGCACGTGGCTATCTAATAAATACTTAGCACATGTCGTAGAGGGTGAGCGCTGCCACCGCGCACCCCTTCAGCGCCTCCATCTCGGCGCCGGTGCGCGCGGTGACCCGCACCTTGCAGGCGACGCGCAAGCGCACGCAGTCCGGCGGCAGCGGTTGGCACAGCGGGATGAGGTCGGCGACGGAGAATGACCACGAGTTTGGGGCTGGTTACCCTGTCCATGGGTCGATGAGGAAGAATGACCACGAGTTTGGGGCTGGTTACCCTGTCCATGGGTCAATGAGGAAGAATGACCACGAGTTTGGGGCTGGTTACCCTGTCCATGGGTCGATGAGGAAGAATGACCACGAGTTTGGGGCTGGTTACCCTGTCCATGGGTCAATGAGGAAGAATGACCACGAGTTTGGGGCTGGTTACCCTGTCCATGGGTCAATGAGGAAGAATGACCACGAGTTTGGGGCTGGTTACCCTGTCCATGGGTCAATGAGGAAGAATGACCACGAGTTTGGGGCTGGTTACCCTGTCCATGGGTCAATGAGGAATAAAATCCGTTCTTTCTATTACAATCCGTATTTGCATGTCGAGCTTGGACTCACCACCCTTGAAGAAGGCTTCGCAGGTTTCCGGAGTCCACTCGCCGCGCCACAGAACCATGTGCTCGGCGGCTGCCTGAGTCTTTTTACCGTACGACCCGGCCAGCAACTCCAGCTCGTAGCGGTGGTGTGCCAGAGCTCGCAGGATCTTGTATGGACCCCACATACCGGGATCCAGTTTGCCTGTCGACAACGAGCCACTCGTGGAACTAAGTCTTTCTTTAGTTCTGTTAATTTTAGTGAATTGCAGTCCGTCACTATGTTAAAGTCTATACCAATCAAATAGTGACGGAAATGCCGCAGTGCATTGACTATGGCCAGGGTTTCAAGCTCATAGCTATGATATCTTGATTCCGCTCCGAGCGTCGCTCTACTAAATAAATAGCCAACCAACAATAGTTCTTGTAAGAGAATGGCGCCATAACCAACAGCCCTAGCGTCGGTGTGTAGCTCGGTGGGTAATTTTGGGTCAAATATAGCAAGTACGGGTTCCCCAGTCAAGCAGTCAATTATGTAATCGCGTGCTGCATCTTGTTCATATCCCCAGATAAACGGTTCACCCTTCTTCGTGAGCTTCGCGATACAAGCCGTCTGCGTAACTAGCAATATACCGTCTAAAGTACCTGTAGAACAAACAGAGGATTGTGAGGTCTGCTCACGTGCGAGGTCTGCTCGCAAAGATTGTGAGGTCTGCTCACGTGCGAGGTCTGCTCGCAAATAATTGTGAGGTCTGCTCACGTGCGAGGTCTGCTCGCGTGCAAAGTCGGCTCGCAAATAATTGTGAGGTCTGCTCACGTGCGAGGTCTGCTCGCAAATAATTGTGAGGTCTGCTCACGTGCGAAGTCTACTCGCAAAGAATTGTGAGGTCTGCTCACTAAATAAATAACGACCAAAATCTTACTCAAAATATGCAGCACAGGCATCTGGAGTCCACTCATGGCACCATATACTCGGCCACACCTGACCTTAGCTTATTATGAGTCTGCCTAAATATTCGACTTCGAATCTAAAACTTGCAAGTGATGCACATGAGGTAAATCATCTACTCTGATAAGTCGTTGTACTTCACCAGTTCGAATATAAGTAACCCCTTTTCTATTTAGTACATCAGTGCCCAACAATATAGGTGCACTAATACATTCGGATGGTACAACAAATAAATCAACTTCTACAGATATCTCTTCAAATTCAATTACAGTTGTCACATAACAAGTACACTCTATTTCTTGACTACCTATTCCATGCATCAAGCGATATGTAAGAATCTTATTGCTTTAATATATTTAAGAATAGAGCAAGAAATAAAGGAATTATCAGAACCACTATCAATTAAAATGTCTACAGGTAACTTTTCAATTACAGCAGTCATGACGTTTTTGCGTTCGGCTTGTTTTGACAAAAATTTACATTACTAGCATCTTTACCTTTTGACTCAACACGTTGCTTAACAAAACATTTTTCTACGGTATGTCCTACCTTACTACAATTTGTACAAGAAAATGACGTTCTATTCGATGTAGTAGGTGCCGTATTGACTTTTTGTTTTTTTTTTTTTTAAAACATTGTGACCTCACATGACCACTATCACCGCAGTTAAAACACTTCATAACCGATTTAGTAGATTCGTGTTTACGAAATTCAGGACGATTTGCTTTTGAGGAACGAACAAAATTGCGGGTACTATGAAAATCTGTCTTAGGTTTTGAATAAACCGATAAACCATTTCGTTTGGTTGCAATTTAGCATTAGAAGCAGCAGCTTTTACTTGAGGGTCTGTAATGTCTCGAATGACGATAGCCGTTTTTAAATCGTCAGACAACCCCTTCACAACATTCAAACGTAACAATGACTTCCTAGCATAGTCGGAAGCAAAACTTTTTGAATCCGTATTCATTATATCAAACAAAATGTTAGCAATGTCAACATTACGTGGACAGAGCAAACGAAATTCTAATTTGAAATTTGTCCATGATCGATCGTTCGAGACCCAATCGTTAAGCCAAGTACGCGCGTCGCCTTTAAGGCAACCACCTATGCGCGACAAACACTCGCGATCGTCCCAACAATTTAATTCGCGTCCTCGATCTACCTCTACACACGAAGCATCAAAATCGTGTATACTTGGATCAAAATTTGATATGTAATAGTGACTAGGCTTCCCTTGAATCAGCGATGACAAAACGCTGACAATTTTCATAGTTGTATCAGAAACAGACTCACCGGATACGGCAGCTTTACCTGGAGCGAGAGGCGGCGGAGTATGGCGTTTCAGTGCTGGATGTGGAGGCTCAATAGCTGATGTCGAGGTGGTAGACAACCTATCCTCTATTGCATGTAATCTTTCAAGGATCGCATCTAATGCCTGACCGCAAGAGTTACTACGGCGATGAAAAGAACTATCGCGGCGGCATCGCTTACGAGAATCATGAAAAGTTCTATCATGACTTTTACGTGACCTACTACTATGTCTACGTGGGGTACGACTTCTTTTACGTGATCGAGAATGACGTCCCGACATTATAAAATCAAAGTAGAAAGTACTTACAATTTTTATCAACTTAAAACAACACAACACAACACTATTCAGAGAAAAGAAAAATCGTTATTGGTTAAATTTTAAAACTTATGACAGTAAGCCGTTAGCGAACTAGGCGTCGTGAACTATCCCACTTCTGATATTAGAAACCATACGTGCGAAGGATTTTTTAAAAAGAAACAAAATATTAACGTAACCAACTGCTAAACTTTAATTATTTGATTAATGCAACACAAATCGACAAAAAATATGAGTAACAAATAGCCACGCAAAACACATCCAGCACGAACGTCCGCCGTCGAAAAAGTGAGGAGCCGCTCCGCCTGTGCCACTCAGGCGCCGCGTCCCCACCCAAGCCGCTCACGTCATGTCACGCCACTGTGACGCAAGCCGCTTGGCCCCGCCTCCTGACTGGATGTTTCTTACAATACATATAAACCTTCCTCTTGAATCACTCTATCTATTAAAAAAAACCGCATCAAAATCCGTTGCGTAGTTTTAAAGATCTAAGCACACAAAGGGACATAGGGACAGAGAAAGCGACTTTGTTTTATACTATGTAGTGATAATTTGATAATAATAATAATAAATGTTTTTTCGTTTTAATTAGGGACACATTTATTTATTCCAAAAATGTAAATAGATTTTCAGCGGCATTAAACCGATTTGTTGTTACAAAAAAGAACTGTATTACTCGGTTAAATTGAAAATGCTCTGTTTACTCGCATATAATTTGTAACTTAACTTTGTAGGAATTATGCACGTGTGTAATATAGTTCGGTTTATGGCCCTAAGAACGATGTAATAAGGCTCGCTTTACGAGCAAGTGTGTTGAAAAAAGTTTAATGTCGTATCGTGTGATCTATGACAGTGGAGATGCGTCGCGCGGTCGGCATGCGTACACGCACCCGCCTACCACACTGTTGACTGTGACGACCAAACCATAGACGAAGACAATTCGGCTTATTATTCCCACAATAATAGTCATGCTACACATTGGTGTGTTCAGACAGAGAATTGGTTTTAAGGTTAATTCTGAATTCTTGTAGGTACTGTTTTGTTGGGATGTTAGTATACCGGAAAATAAAATAACCCTTAACATTTTTTAATAATTATGGAACCAGGTAATACCCGCCTGACGGAAAGCGGCCATTGCAGCCTATATATACGCTTGCGACAACAATATAGTATCACGTAATAACACGTTGACGTCACTTAATTTATATATTTCAATGCCTTTTACTTTCAATAGATACTAGGTATCTCCGGTATTCTTCCGGTTCGAAGGTTACTCTAGTTCATAGTCACCTTCCAACCGGAGCAAAACAATGCTAAATTGGCAGCGGAAATAAGCAAATAAGTAATAATTTGACCGCTAAACAAATTGATAGATTGATTGACAAACTTCATCAAAACATTGATGACAATGTTGATAACTTTCATCTGACTACTAAAGTTAGTTTGATATCATGAGGAAAATCAGTGATAAGTATAATAGAAACACTGGATATTTAAAAAATTAAATACTAACCTCCTTATTCATAAAAACTATTAAGTATTATTTAGTTAAATATTGTTTTGTCAACGTCACACAAACGTCATTTTGTATTTGAGAAAAAGAGACAAAACAATGATTAACTAAATATTGCTTAAATAGTTTTTATGAATAATAGGGTAAAGTTCCACTGAGTTGTTTCTTTTAAGACTAAGGGAACGTTTGTTTTGTAATCGCATAGCATATAATCAAAATTGTAGTGAAACTGGAGTGTAATATTATAGCTCAAAACCTTAGATGGATGACTATTTGAGAAATTCGAAACGAAATTTTGTAGGTTATAGTAAAATAATAATTTTGAAAATAATGAAATTATTTATCAATAGCACCATTATACAAGAGACGTGTATGCGCATCAACCAGAACCTTTTTAAAAAGTACCTTGGCATGGTAGTGACAACAGTGTTCAATACCGTAGGACCAGTATTTTTGGATTCAGTAGGTACCCATAAAAATATAGTAGATAGGGAATTAATTAAAAAAATATAATAAGTACTTATATTAAAAAAAATATTTGTTTTGTTTCTTAAATGGATTAATATATCTACATAAAAGCTATGATAATAAAGGCGTGTTCCGTTTTAGATAATAGACACTGATTTTAGCGACTTTGCTGATTAAATATAGTAGTTTCGCCAACTATAATATATTTTTAAAATAATAGTAGTTAGACACCTAAAACAGTAGGATACTATATTAAATAGTAGGGTTGGCAACCCTACCAGTATCCGACACCGTACCGTATTCGTCGCCAAAAAATTATATCAAATTTGATTGAAATTTTACTGGATCACTGCTAGGAAGCAGATAGCCTGTATTCAATTGTAGTTAAAGTGAAGAATCTGTTGTTGACCTCTATGTTTAATTATTAAAGAAAAGAAAACTATCGATCACTGGTGCCTCTACCCTAGGCTGTTAAAAGATGACAATATCTTAAATTTGCTTTTCGACTGTGTATAAAATCATAGCATCAACCAATTCACGTCGGCGGCACATTCCGGAGCCGCCTGTTTGTCGGCATGTAATAGTAGAAGGCCGGTGCTGCGCGGAACACGGCTAATCCATTACGCGCGCAAATGTTTGCTCGCTTGCGTACGATTACGCCCGATTGCGCTTTTTCAAAATTGAGCCCCGGCCGTGGCAGTCACCCGTGTGTGAATAGGACTATCGATATTATGTTGTAACAACCCTGTGTTATATGGCTTGGCCAAGTTCCAAATATTTAAATATGTAGAGCTGGGATTCGTAAGTTATGTACCTAAGTATATACCTATACTAGCTGACCCGGCAAACGTCGTTTTGCCATAAAAAATTAAAAAAAGTTAGGGGTGGACTACCCCTAACATTTAGGGGGATGAAAAATAGATGTTGGCCGATTCTCATAGATACCGGATGACCCGGCAAACGTTGTTTTGCCATAAAAAATAAAAAAAAAATTTAGGGGTGGACTACCCCTAACATTTAGGGGGATGAAAAATAGATGTTGGCCGATTCTCATAGATACCGGATAAGCACAAAAAATTTCATCAAAATCGGTCAACCCGTTTCGGAGGAGTATGGCAACGAAAACTGTGACGCGAGAATTTTATATATTAGATTTAATTAGTAAATAATAGGTACTAGGTTCATAAGGGAAAATAATTTTAGGTGAAGAAACAGTCTAAAATAATAAAAACAAAATAAAATTACTGTAACTATTGACTGCAAGGAGTTTGATTTAATATAAAGAAATGTATCTTTTTTAATGAATAAAAACAAACACTTCTAAGACATACTTGATTCAACTTAATTCAAGTAAGTCTACTATAAAATTGCAAACCTTTTAATGTTATTTTATGTCTGTTTCGAAATTAAATAAAGGGGTTCTTAAAATACAACCTTTTAATGTTTGAGGTAAGAAAGTAAAGTCGAATTCTTAAAACAATAAAAAAATATAAGATCATGAATGTAGGTAATGATCAATTGAGAATAGCCAATGTTTCAAGTATACTCGTGCGAAAAAGAAATACGTTCGTAATAAATAACAATCGGTCAAAACATTAGACCGGATATCCAAAGGTCGTGGGTTCGTTTCCCACTCGAGCTTCTGGAGACTGGATGATTTTTTCTAGTAAAAAAAATATATCTTGTAACAATAATTACACAAACCTATCCTTAACGATTTCGTCGGAAATTAGATTATAGCACAACACTCATATCTACGCAAAAACCACTTTACGTTAAGCAAACGCAAAAACATCTGTTTTATTTACCGAACCCTTTATTTACCGAACGACAATGCGGGTGGCGATCCATTACGCGCCGTCGCGTTCCGAATTAAGCATAATTCAATCAGTTCAATTGTTAAACAGCACTGGCCATGTACAGCGCGTCGACGCCCTGTTCCCGTCACAGAAAAAAAAACATTCGAAATGACAATTGACAGCTAGGGGAGCGGGAAGCGCCGCCATTGGCCTAAAATTGGACAATGCGGCAGATGCGCCTCGTATATTTTTTTAGGTACGCAACAAACCCGCCATGTTTACTCAAATACTGTAACGAGAAATGGGTGTGTAAAAACTGCAGCTGATGTCTTCATGCAGTTGACAGGAGATGCTCGCGATTAAAGTGAACATATTAAGGGGGTGCAGCGCGGACGCAAAACTGCGAGTTTCAAGTTTCTTTATGATAGCGAGCGAGCGGCGCGTGGCAGTGGTGTGACAACGGCGCACGACTACGAATACGCACGCACACTAATATTTGTACAGAGTAGGCTGGTGATTTAATTAGAGCAATGTTTACTTTCAAAAAATCAAAGGCGTTTAGGTAAAAATTAAGAAAAGTCTTAATATTTTTATATTCATGTTTTTTAATGGAAAAATAAGACAACAGTGACCTGCGGAATATCAATACAAACATTTTGATGTCGGATCATTGTTTCATTTGGGCTATATTTACAAAGTTTCTGAAGAAATAAGTTTATAGATATCATTATTTTACGTAATGTTTATGCAGTTTCTGGGTATTTGTTTCAAATTCCAAGACAACCATGACCTTGTGAAAGGATCAAGCTAACCTACACTAGTCCTTTTAATGTATAAGACCTATTCAGCGCCTAGCACTAGTGACTTAAAAACACGTAAATTTTCTAATTCCGCGCTGCACCCCCTTAAGCAGCAATGTATAAATGCATTTGTAATAAAGTCGGGAATTATTAAGATCTCGGTGTGCGATTAGCTGCGGATAGGGATGATGTATTGCTGTTCCGTTCCGTGGAGTTATCAGGAATTAATTTTATGCTCGAGTACAGTTTACGATCGCTCTTGTAACTTTTACAATGCTATTATCTCTAATACGAATGTTACATACAAGTAAGTAGTGGGAAACTTAAATTGAATTAATTTTCTGACATTGTTATTGGAAATCTCACACTTAGGTATATCATAGTAAATTTTGATTTAAATATTTTTTTTACTCTACCACCTATACCGCATCACCTATTTAGGTATTATTTATTTATTGTGATACTCAAAAAGAATCAGCTTTTAAACCTGTTTTTTAGCGTAAATATCTCAACCAGTTTGACGTTATTGGCCATGGCTTATTTGTTACATTATCAGGCACATTTTCAAAAATACTTATGTAATAATGTACTTACTTATATATTTTTTGTAATGGCTTTGCACAAGCATTTAGCCAATGAAAAAGTGTATTTTTTCTTAGTAATACATAAATAAACAATATTTCTTTTCTGTATGATGATGATGAATGATAATAGAAATGAGAAGTGAGAAATTATATACCCCCCAACCCCTCGAGTATCTCAGTAAAGATGTGGGGCTTTACTAAGTCCTCGGGCGGACTTCTTAAGAGAATTTGAAAAGTGACGTTGCACTGTTTTGTTTCATTTGCCAACACTCATGCATACTCACGAACACTTAACGGTTAATAATCCACTATTATTTCACATAATTATTCAACATAACACAAATTTTAGAAAATAAAACAAAACCGCAGACATGACTCTTCACTTTCCCGCCAAGAAGTCCTACTTAATTGTTATCAGTAGATAACGATTTTTCAAAATCTGAATCTTAAATATTATTGTATGAACAAAACAGATAAAAAACTCCTCTAGTACAAGTATCTATCTACAACTGTCACTAGCCATAAATTACGACCATGAAAAAGCCAATAAAGTCAAAAAAGTTCCCTCGATAAAGATCGGTATCGGCCCAAATTGGAAAGCAGAGCAAACACGGGCAGCGATCCCGCTAATCCCGTAATCCCGGCTCCCGCGTCTGATAGCGGTGGCTATTCAAATATTGTTATGAGAACACTCATTTCAGGCTGCATGCGTTTTTGACGATATTAATTACTATGAGGGTGTTCCGTACTCCTTTCAGAGTAGCAGTAGCTTTTTTTACTTTTAACTAAAGAAGTATATGTGCCTTACAAATAAACAAGTAATAAGGTCCGAATAGTTATTCCGTGTTTTGTCTCTTACTCTTATTTGAAATGACGTTTACATGACAGAAACAAAACACGGAATAACTATTCGGATCTTATTTTTTGTTTATTTGTAAGGGGATATTTGTTTACTTTTCTTGAATAGTTTGGTTTTTGATGTTTTTAAATTATATACATATTTTATGTTATGTACAGTTTCTTTGCATTTTATCGATAACATATAAACAAGTATATTAAATGAAATTGATGTTTGGTGGGCTAAAACTCGTGTTCTTAAAAATATTTCACATAGAAATATTAAAATTTTTTTCAAATTCAAAACAAACAAATTCAAGTGTTTGTATAGAAATTAATTTGTAGTTATCTATATTTTACTGCATATTTTTGCGACGGTAAACAATATAATAAGAATCTCGTCTATTGTGGATCTTTCTCTCGACGTCCGTCGTAGTAGTTAGTAAGTAAGTAAGTTTTTATTAGACAAGTGGAGTTTACCATTTTAATGTAATACATTTGTATGCACTGTATTTCACTAGTCAAATAACCTAATTATCATCGTAGTTTAGGGAGTGACTAAAATACAACTCTGAACCTCGAGTTTTGAGAAACTCAGACTGAGCCATTTCTTTTACCAATTTTTTTTTATTTATTTTTAAATAATACGTGTTATCTTTACTGTTAGTTATTGTATCGTTCTCTAGATTATATCCTTTAATTTATTAAACTAGAAAAAAACTGTCTGAAGGCTGAAAATTGTAAGCTCCGGTTGTAGTGTGACCTCTTCAGAGTTTTTCGTAGCGCTACGCTGTGTAAAAGCTAATTTTTACATAAAAACATTAAGCGGACGGCGGCGGTACCCTTGCCTTCCCGGAATGTAGGCGAATATAATTTTTTCCTCCCCCGGGCGGGTGATCCGTCATTGCTGTCGAGTGCCATAATGCCAGCCGGTATGGAATTATTAACATCGACGTACGGAACCGCGAGGGTGGGCCGGCCCTGTCTCACGGTACCCCGGCTTATGTGCCAACAAGCCATAATTCCTTTTTGAAGTTTTTTAAAATAAGGTAATACAGCTAAAAGGTTTAGTGTCGACGAAGAATTTGCAGATAACTGGCTAGATGTCACGGAACAGGCGATAGAGCATACGGTCCGTCGCGATGTAAAGCGGCGATCCGCAGTCCAGTAGGGTTACTCTTGAAACAATTGCAATAATCAATTTCCAATCACAAATCTAAAAAGTTCAAATGGCACTCTTAAAAGCGATAATAGCGCCACATTGGAATTAAATTGCGTGAAAATTTAGTGAAAAATTATTATCGAGATGGGGCGTTCCAAAATTGCGAAACTTATCCCGATATCGTTACATATTAATCGCATTGGGATTGTATTGAGTTTGAGTTTGCGTCAAGAGTAGCCTACCAGTTATTTGCCTGGACCCTAATAATTTCACTTAATATATTACCCTTCAAAGCACAACACTGCAAAACAATAGTGCTAGGTGGTAGAAAAAAACAGATGCAGCAAGTTCTTCTCCTTCCTAGTTTCCTGCCCAACGTAGTTGTATTAACCGAATAGCGTGTACGGAGTTTTGTACTTTATAGTTTAAAATTAATGTATTTTTATATGTAAGTTTACAATGTAAATTATGTGAAATATACGCAAAAAATATATGCAAAAAATAACTTCCTAAAATAACATTTTTCAAATATCCCGCTCATACTGCGACGCACCAGATTACTTAAATTATGCAATTGTTTTTCGGAACGCCTAAATAAATAAGTTGCCTCAAGCAAACGAGCGGTGAAATAATATCGTACCCCTGAACCGTCCCGAACCTAAGGCCCCTCACTGTTTGTTCCGCAAATTGACGCAAGAGCATAGCAGCTCAATATTAGACATCAACGCACTCTCGCTTGCACCTGCGTGCGCGCAACCATAGACCTATATATATAACACTTTTTAATTTAATGCATCTTAGGAGGATTTAAATCTGATGGTAATATTTTTTAATTTCTTGTATCTATATAAATAAAAATGAATCACTGAAATGTATGTACGCGCATAACTTCCGATCCACTGCACAAAATTGGATAATTCTTTTTTTTTGTGTATGTTATTGTCAGGACATGGTTCGTACAGAAGAAAATTAAAAGAAAAAAATATTTCTTGCGTTCAGAAATTTGACTTTTTCACAAATATAATATGTAGTTGATACGAAGTTCACCGGGTCATTTAGTTTATTATAAAGATGTAGACAACATCTGCCATTTCTTCCAAAAATATAAAAAAGTTTAATGACGTCACGTTAGGTTATCTTCAAAACATTAACCAATTTTTTAAAAACTAAACAGGATTTTTTGTTATCTAAAATGTGGTTAATCTATTGTTCTCTAAAGTTTACGCGAACACTACACATTGAAATAAAACAATTTTTACGGATCTACTCGCGTTTATTTTACACATTACTTTTAATGTTAATGTTATTAATTAATTTAATAATAATTAAAATAATAATTAATAATTTAATTTATTTTTTTATTAATGTTTATCCTGACGTTTCGAACACTTTGCAGGGTCCGTGGTCACAAGGAGACTTAGGTGTTGGTCGTCTCATAATTAGTTAGTAGCTTGTATACCCTCATTTTAATTTAGTCAGGTGACCTGTGACCACGGACGCTGCAAAGGGTTCGAAACGTCAGGGTAAACAATAATTAAAAGTAATGTGGTTAGTCTGTTTAAAACCTAAAAATAGAAAATGTCATGCTCTTTTTAAAGCACATTACACGCACGGAGGAGTGTGAGATTTGGTAAAGTCATATGTTAAAGTTCGGAGAAGGATTCCCGAAATATACAATGTACCTATGTAAAATATGTGTATACAGGGGTCTAGGCTCCGAATATGATTTTGTCCCTTTCGGTGTCGAGACCCTTGGTCCGTGGGGTCCTAGCGCTATAAGGCTTTTTAAGGAAATAGCAAAAAGGTTAGTCGACATCACAGGAGTCCGAAGAGCTGGCAGCTACCTCGGATAAAGAATTAGTCTAGCTATTCAAAGGGGGAACGCTGCCAGTATCTTCGGAACCTTGCCTAAAGGGACTCCTTTTAATAATTTATTTTAGTTATTGTATTATATTTTTTAAGGTTTTTAGTTTTAGGTTCATTGTTCTTTTAATAATTACTTTTGTATGTATGTATGTATGTATTATATATGAATATGAATTTTCTATACAGAATCTGTCATTATGTCAAAATTATTCATTGAATAAAATATGTGTTACATTAAATTAACATTGTATGTTTTAAGGCGAACGAAGGGTAAGGCACACTAGCGCCACCAATTGATAATATGACAATTACTAACGGACGGGATCTTTTTTTAAACATTGCGTACCGTCCGATAACAGGAAAGCATCCATAGTATTTATTTAATATTTTTTATACTTTTTGTTGCGTGGTTTATTCACAAAACGGGCTATCGCATTTATTCACAAACAATGGCCACTTTTGATGTTAACAAATTGATACAAATACAAACCTAAAAGTAGTGCACAATTATTAAATAATAGATGTTTGCCTAGTGTCAGAAGGTCCGCAATGTTTGAAAAAAAAATCAGCAGTTATCAAATTAAATCCATTAGCGGCGCTAGTGTGCCTTACCCTTCGCCTTAACTTCTCTATTCAACCAATTTATGGGTGAGTTGTTAAGTTAATCAATAAGATTAATCTTCGTATATAATCAAAATGTTCTTATTTATTATTCTTTATAGAATAGAAATATTTATTTGCAATGAATTTAGGTACAAGTAATCAGTTTTTACAATTTGTTATTGAAACCTTGTAGAGCGTTATTATAAAGCATGCAAATTTTTACTTACAAACTAAACATAACCTTAACTTAAGCCGTATATGTACTTTAAACTGTAATTTAAGAACTTTAGTTTAAGGATTAATTAATTATTAAATAAATTATATAACTTATCGCCTAAGAAATCTTGTACTGAAAAATAACATTGTTGCATTTTATTTTATTTAAAAATAAGTACCTAATACAACACAAGAATGCAAAAGTATCAATTATTACTAATAGCTACGACTCAGGATTTCATACGTAGAGACGCAAAGTTTCTTACGAGCTCGACAACATTAAATTTGGTCACCCATTTAAGAACCTCGAATTGCGAAGGATGCTTAGCTTTCACGGTCGAAACCTACACGTGATAGCCACATTAAAATCAGCGTCGGATAAATATGCTTGGAAGAATGCGAGACGTGATACAGACAAAGTTTTTATAGTTAAAAATTATTCTCTAAAAGAAAAACTGACGTGCGTTTTTTTTTTGCATAAATGTGAATGCTTTCGATCAGATAAACATTTGTCAGATTAAAACATATAATGTGACGTGATGGACGTTATCTCTTTACAACAGATATCATGCATTTAAAATTGTACTAGTCAACAAAATAACATAAAATGGCGCCCTACACTATTTTTGAATTGATATATTATTGTATTTTTGTATTTACAAGTATGTATAGCTATAAATCATAAGTAATTACTATTAGGAGAACTTGTACTAAAAACGACGATGCATTGTGTAGAACAACAATTTCCATTACGTTAAGTTATATTCGTAGTCAACGATACCGAATTGTTGATAACTTTTTATTAAAATATTTTCAGCCGAAGCTTTATTAAAAATATATTGCAATTTATCAACTAGGTACCTGTATATATAGAACATGTGGACTTGTGTAAGAAGATGCTTCCGAGTACCGACAGTTACCAATGACGTCACAGCATTTATAAGCGCAAGCGCAAGGCTAGGCGCACAACGCTCGTGGGCGGTTATCAGTCGATGGTCCTATGACAAATAGGCTGCCTTGATTTGAGATAATCGCAGATTTGCAGATACACAGCTGCAATATGATGTTTGCAACTCATATGGGCTTTGACATCAATAAGACATTCGAGTTAATAAAAATAATAAAAAAAATAAAATTTCATTTATTGGGTAACTTAAAGGTAGGTAACAATAGCAGTGGCTGGAGCCTCCTTTTAGACACAATTTGCCTGTTTCAAGAGGTTCCGCTCTTTCTTATCTCTAAGGTATACATAGAAGTTACCACGTAGCTAGTTACTCAATTTATATAACAAAAACTACTTAATTAATAAAATAAAAACCAAATATAACTAACTGTGTGTGTGTGAGGTGTGTGTGTGTGTGTATGTGTGTGTGTGTGTGTGTATATGTGTGTGTGTGTGTGTGTGTGTGTGTGTGTGTGTGTGGGGGGGGGGGGGGTGTCTGGGGGTGTGTCTGGGTGTGTGTCGGGGTGTGTGTCTGTGTGTGTGTGTGTGTGTGTGTGAGCGTATGTGATTATTACATTAGATATTAGGAAATAAAGGTCTCTAGTTCATCATAATTTATATTTTTTAGCCAAGTTATTAATAAGGATTTACAATCTTTATAAGTTTTATTATAGATGTTGAGTTCATTATTTATTTTATTATATATACGGGCAGACCGAGAAGCGAGCTGTACGCTTGCAAATTTTGTTTGAGTTGGGGGTATGTAAGCAACAGCATACATTCTTCTTCTCCGTACCGTATCAGGTTTGTAAGGTAAGTATTTGTGTTTCCTTAATATTGCATGCAGAATATATAATTTTCTAATAGATAGTAGACTGCATGTCTGGTAAAGTTCAGAAGTTGAGAAAGTTCGTTTCTTGAAGTACATAACTTTCAAGAGCGTTCTTTGTGCTCTTTCGACTTCCAGAAAGCGAGTCTTTAAAGCGCCACCCCAGACCGGAATGCAGTAAGTGACGACAGATTGGACCAGAGAGATGTAAATGTCATTTAATAGTTTTTTTGGGACTATGTGGCGCAAGGTCTTAAACATCCAAATGAATTTGCGAACTCTAGCTGATAGATGTTCGATTTGGGGATACCAAGATAATCTTTCTTCAACCACTACACCCAAGTACTTGGTTTGGTTTACTTTTCCTATTGATGGACAGTTGCAGTCGTAATTCGAAATAATGCCACATGAGTGGATTTTTATAACAAAATTTTGGGAAGGCTGTGGGCTGCTATAGATATTGTAACAAATATAGTTTGTTTTGTCTGTGTTTAGAGTGAGTAAATTGTTTTTAAGCCATTTAGCAACCTGAGCCATCCCTTGTTCAACACTGACACGAGCCTCATCCCAATTCGACCCAGTAAAAACAATAGCAGTATCGTCCGCATACGAAAATATGTTTGCGTTTTTAAGTTTCATGTTGCACAGGTCATTGATATAGACGAGGAAAAGAGTTGGGCCCAATACGCTTCCTTGAGGAACACCGTAGTCGACACTAGTACCTTCGCTAGTAATACCATCAAGTTTCACTCTCTGAGTCCTACCTGTAAGGTAGTCCTCAAAGATTGAGAGTTGTTTACCTCTAATTCCAATCTTTTCTAATTTGCATAAGAGAATTGGAACGGAGACAGTATCAAAAGCTTTTTTGAGATCTATAAAGCAAGATATAACTTTAGTGCCATTGTCTAAGTTATTGACTATGGTCGAAGTAAGGGATGTAATAGCATCTTCAGTTGAAATTCCGTTCCTAAAGCCAAATTGAGAAGTCGAAAGAATGTTATAAGTATTAAGATAGTTAAAAAGACGGGAATTTAATAATTTTTCTAATATTTTTGATAAGACTGTTAAAACTGAGATAGGCCTATAGTTATTAATGTCATCTCCGGGGCCACTCTTATGTATGGGAGTTATAATAGACTCCTTAAGCAAAGATGGAAAAGTGCCTGTTTCAAAACACAAATTGCCGAGGTGTGCTATAATAGGCGATATTTCAGTTTTTATATGTTGGATATATTTGGTGGGGATGTTGTCCCATCCAGGAGCACTGTCTGGTTTTAGATTATATTATAGTTATTATATTATAGTTATTTTCTATTTGATTGCAAATACACACTGCCTTTACAGAGCCTCCGTACACTTTGGGGCGGCGAAAGCTTTCTTTAGCTGCTGATTGAAATACCGTCAGAAGATTCGTAGAGTGAGCGAAACGACATACCTAACGCAAGCGTGTCCCCGTTCTCTACTAGATTCTCCGAGGGGTCGTGTGCAATTAGAGCAGAGGCTCCTGGTGACAAACAAGGAGAGTCAACATTTTGGCATACAAAAATCTCGTTTTCGTTTTCGTGATCGAAAGGTAAAAAATCACGCACTAAACTATATACTATTTTTGTTTCATTATATCCGAATTTAAATTAAGAATATGGTTTTCTAAAGTTTATAAACACTACACATACTCGTAGAAACGAAACACTTACGCTAGTAGATTCCTAAAATGTGTTTCATTGAGATGTGCAGTATTAAAATAATATTTATTATGTGCAACAATTATTATGTGCAATAATAATTGTTATGTGCAACACTACTGGGCATACCTAAATTACAGGCATGATCATCATCATCATCATCATCATCTCAGCCAAAAGACGTCCACTGCTGGACAAAGGCCTCCCTCAAGGATCTCCACAACGACCGGTTTTGTGCTGCTCGCATCCAGCGGCTTCCCGCAGGCAGGCATGTTAAGTAAAACATATTCAGGACAATAGAAATGATTTTAAAAATACACAGAGTTACTCATTCTCTATCGCTACAATTAAAGGAGAGTAATTGTATCTAAATTGTCGGTAAGTACCTTGGGTAGCGGCGCCAGTGTTCAACAGGACCCAGTGATCGATTTCTTTTCCTTAAATCATTAAAAATAAAGGTCAGCTATTGATTTTAGTATTTGAATACCAACCACCGTTTCCTAGCTATTATCCCGTAAAATTGTAATGGCAACCAATGTTATTTTTTGGCGACGAAAAATGTGTCGATAACTGGTCTTAAAGTGTCGAACACTGGTGGTACTACCCTACAATGAAATAAGAGTAAGTAAGTAAGAGTACATGCGATGACCAGCTCCCCCCGCCCCCTGCCCCCCGAGACCCCTCGGACGGTCCGTCAGGCGCACGATTGATCGTCCCCCGCGGGATTTGTTATGTCTTGTTCCGGAGCAGTTTTTATTTCTGGAGCGCCCCTACCTCCCTCCTCTCACACAGCCCCTTTCTACTTGCGAATTAGGTGAGCACTGTGGATGTAGGGCTGGCTATTACAACGTTGTTTTGCGAATTTATACTTCTTCAAATCTGCTTCTTATAGGTTTTGTGATAGGCCTAACTAAACCAATTTAATTTACTTAATTCTACTTACGTACTGGCTTTAATTGTACAAATTATATCATGCCTACTAGTTGACTTTGTAAAAAATGGCTTAGCATTATATCTACCATTTGTGTTAGTTTATGTAGGAACTAAGAGCAAAACTTAATAAATTCCTTGTTGTGGCTAAAAACATTACAAATAAAAAAAGCTTAAAATACTATTTGTGGTTGAAGATATTTATTTGTTTATTTATTTTACAATAAATTTATTAAAGATTTGTATGCCAGATTTACGGCATACTTTGTTGAGATCAGTATTTATTTCCGAAGTGTAACTCGTCGTAAAACCTAGTTTCTTAAACTGTTTTCGTATTGTATTAATTGACAATTTATATTGGTTCTGATGAGCATGCGGGATTTCAAACGCAATTAAGATTAAGACTCTTACTTATTACTTCGGTACCGGCAAAAGGTATGACATCAGACAGACACACAGCGATAAAAGTTCTTTTAAATTTCAAAGGTATAAGGTATCTACCAAGGTCAAGGCGACCCGAACTGGCCGCTAAAGCTCGACGAGTTTTCAAAGGGTGTGTGTGGGTTTTATTATGATTCTGCTGCGTTAATTGATGGAGCCTTTTTTGCATTATTTCTATATTATTTAATAGATAACGGCTGATGAATCAAGGCGTGGTGGCTCATAAATGCCAGCCAGGTTAGGTGGGGCAGGCATAAAGGGCATTTATACCCAGGACTTAGAAACATAAGTAAAATTGGTAATGCATTGTCTTTTAGCGTAGACACTCTTTAGCTTATCAATAATCATCGTGTAGCTGCTGGGATTAGTAGTTGTTTCGTAATGAGTTTATATCTGGATGAAAATCAAAGCACACGGTTATTACTCGTATATTTTTGCCCAATGGCAACCCTATTTCTCCCATTGGTCAAGCTATCATTATAGCAGTAACGGTATATTTTTCCCAAGCTCCAAAAAAAATACAGTTAAATAATAATACTTAGGTATTGTGTATTTTTTTGTACATTAGGGCAAATGTACCGTAGGCAAGAGTTTTCTTTCGATAACGTAGATAAAGTATGCGCGTGTTGTATGATAAATATTTTGTTCCAAACTGAAAATAGATATGCATTGGAACAGATTATTGAAGTGCTATTATTGAAAGGGTAAGAACATGTTAGATAATGTCAATTGGAGATAAATGTTATTCAGCTGAATCAATGAAATCGTGACGCTTATTGCGTGAGATGTAAGTTTAATGAGTAGGTACCTAATTATGTTCTGCTTGTAACAAAAACTGAGTAAATCTAATGATTGATAGATTGATGCCTTTGCTTTCTTTTCGTTTGTGTCTTCTCCTATCCGAGGTTGACAATCATGATGGCTGTTTGAAATATAGACAGTGGGCGCAAAAGCAAACGGGTATTTTACATGGATTCCTTAAACAAGACTTGAAGAAGCAACTTGCGGGTCGGTGAGGTGACTGTCCTGCTCCACTGCAGTCCTCGCAGCTGGTTTATAAAGCAAAATCGCTGTAATACAAATTACAGTGTTTTGGTTTGACACGATATACATATGACATGAGGCAGAGTCGGGTCATTTGCCAAACTATCTATATAAAAAATGTCACAATTTTCTATTATTCTTGGTACCTAATTATTTACTTTTAATTAACGGTCGCAATAAAGTTAGTTTTTTTCAATTACTTTATGTCTCTACCAGAATGTTTTTTTTACATTCTGGTAGAATACGTGGAAGTTTGAGAGACATATACTACTGCAGTCACAATTTATATATTATTGACGATTGCTATAGCATTAAAAGTGTACGCTTAATGCTAGTCTGCTACAAAGCAATGAAGGCTCCATAAGCGCTCTGAAAGTCTTATCCTAATTGGAGAGCGACGAGATATAGGATACGTTTAACTCAAATAAAATCTGCTCATAAAATCCAATAGTAATGAACTTTCAACGGGTCTATTTTTAGGTTCCGTGATAATTGGCTTCACAACACTAACATCATATCTGCTGGCTATCTGAGCGAGCTTGTTGTATGGACAGCCAAAGTAAAATACAAAAATACTTTAGTTTTAATCCGATATTGGCACCAAAATTGACATTATCATAGATTGAGGATTGAGATTAGAACTTTGTCATTATTACATTCTAAAAGTCCACTCTCAAGTATATAAAATAGAAATTCACGGTCATATAACAAAAATAAATAGGTAATATTTTATTAATCAAGATGTATTGGTTTTCGAGAGCTATAGATAATGGCAGAATTGAGCTTGCTTTAAAAAAATCTGTCATGTTATTGTTACGCTAAATCTGTACCTTTGAATTTATCTTTTACACTCCTCAAACGTAAAATATAGCTTGTTGGTTCTACCGTGCTTATTGCATTGTAATAGGTGTTAGTTTCGCGATGCAAATGCTATGTGCATTGTGTCGTTCTTGATACGTGATCATTCTCTTCTCAATCCTTAAAAGTCAATATCAGAACAGCGATGAGTAGATAACTTAACAGATAAGACAACCATGAGATAGATAACTTTGTTATCAATTCTCCATTATTGTATACATACAAAATAATATGCGTGTGTACAAACAATTGAAAAATTGATCTAAATATACTTGGCTGGGTAATGGAAACGTTTTTCCACGATAATCGTTGGATAGAACTTTTTTATTAATCAGGAGGAGAAAAAGCGCTGGCTACGATTCTGAACACGAGTAAATATCTAATTACTCATGTGGTACTACTCTGTTTTTGCTAGACCCATAAGACAGTCAAATAAAGAATTTAAATTATATGTTAAAACCAACCTGAACCCAACAAGATATATTTGCATTAAGGGTTAAAATGAATAAAATGGATATTTGGGTTATCGCTTTATAATCATGCACTTGTCAAGTTAAAGTACGGTTTAATGTTATGTTTACAGAACTGCTTACAATTTTTTTTATAAATAAATAAGTCAATATGTTTGTTATGTACTTTGATTGTTTACACGGGCATATGTTTAGCTGCTAACAAGTACAATTTTAAGATAGTCAAAAAATGGATTCGTTGAGACAACTGACCCCGCGCTTTGAACCGACACAAAAATATTATGTAAAAAAAGTACGTCTGTTTACATCTGCGTTCAAAGTTTGTTGATAATAACCTGATATTCATGGATAACAGATCTCGCAATCATAGCGTTAAGATACGTATATGACGTCATAATAGTCTAATTTTCTAATATTCTAAGATAAGATTAGATATTTTCGTTGTGAAGTGAAGACACGAGACTGATATTCGTACACTTAAGCCTTTGATACTTATACAAATCAATATAGGTGAAGTGTTTTTCCTTGTATTCTATGGGCTGGACATGGGCCTCTTCAAGTGCACGCAATCCACGATCCTCGGCTACTCTCATTCAGCTCTTAAAAATAAAAGACATCTACTTAAAGGGAATCAATATTATTGATTTCAAAAATACTTTTTAAAAATCAAAATACTTTTATTTCAGCACTAGAAACATTGTAACAATATTATTATTTGGAGCCTCCTATTAGACATGAAAATATCTGTAACAGAAGGCTGATTCTTGATCTGATTTATTAATTTATTTATTGCACTTATTTAATTGTTATTAATTATTGCAAATCGCAATTATTCGTCAGTTTTCAAGTGTGTAAACGTGTGTCAGTAAGTTTAAATATCTTGATTGTGTTGGCTGTCGAACAAGGCTATGATTATAATTCAAAATATTATGATTATGGCAATTCGTTTCTGTATTTCACATTTAATAAACAAATAATTCTTACTAAAGATATCTTTGATTTGAAGACATTGTACTAATTTATTATTATATTATTATTATATCAGCCATAGCTGTCCCACTCCTGGGCAAAGGCCTCAAATAATTAATTAATTACTAATTTAGTAACTAAAATTATGTTTTCTTTACTTATTAAAATCAATAAATTATTCTAGGGAGCAGAAAAGTATTACATAATCCGAGGTCGCCCCTGATTCGATGTATCCGATGCAGTAAAATCGCATTACGTGTAATAGGTAGGCATGTATTGTTTATTAAATTATACAGGATAACAGGAAAAGTCGAACTATCATTAACTTTATTACTTTTAATCGTCTAAAACGACCTATTTAGTTAATTTACGTACAATTTTGGTTATTGAGATCATAAAGCATCTTATTATACATGTAAAAATCCAATAATAATGATAATAAGACTCACATATTGCCAAATATCTTATCTAATAGTCGAAAAATCGGTAATTTATATAAAAGCTAAATAAATTGGAATATTTCGAAAACGATTAGGTTTAGGGTTCCCTGTGTGGTGCCGGGGATGAAGAATTGCACCACCCTCTATCTTCCCGTGGGTGGGTGTCGTAAAAGCCGACTAAGGGACCATGGGCAGCAGCATCTCTCTGAGGTTAACTCTCAATTAACTTACTGCGATCGCCAACCCGCCTGCCAAGCGTGGCGATTATGGCAAATCCCCTCATGTATCCTTGGGGGAGGCCTTTGTCCAGCAGTGGACGTCTTTTGGCTGAGATGATGATGATGATGATGATGATGATTAGGTTTAGGGTAAGGTGTTCCATAGTGAAATCAGTTGGAAACGATGGGAACTACACGCCCTTAACGGATCTAGGTCGACTTTTTCTGTAATCCTGTATATTTTAAGTTTTATTGTGTCTACTTATACTATTTTTTATATTTTTTTATGTAACTACTTGACGTTCATAAGTGGAATTTATATACTTAAATTGAATAAAGGATTTTCTTTTCATTTCATATGATTTCATATGCTTCAGACAGCATTTTCCCTAGTCATAAAAAAATGTTAATGGGAATGATAGACAAAGTTTAAGACGGTTAAAGGAACCATGGCATTAATCAAGTTAATTAATGCGAAAAACTACAAAATTAAATAATTAAAAAAAAATTATTTGAACATTTTAATTAATGCGACTAAAAATGCGACTTCTTGGCGGGAAAGTGAACAGCCATGTCTGCGGTTTTGTTTTATTTTCTAAAATTTGTACCTATCGTTGAATATGAATGAAAACCTCTCGACGCATAATAATGGTGGATTATTAACCGTTATGTGTTCGAGAATGTGCATGAGTGTTGGTAAAATGAAGCAAAACAGTGCAACGTCACTTTTCAAATTCTTTCAAGGATTCCGCGTGAGGTCTTGGTAAAGCCCGACATTTTTACTGAGATTCTCGAGGGGTTGGGGTATTCATCACTATCATACAGGAAGGAAATATTGTCTATTTATGTATTACAAGTATGAAAAATTACTTTGATTCTGGCTCAATATGCTAAACACACAAAGTCATCAACTAAAGAAAAAAAAGCAAAAGTGCATTCAAGAGTTTTCGACACTCATATATAAAACAGAGTATTACTCGTAAATGCCCTGTTAGTAGGTTAGGTCTGCTGTAAAATATTTACTTTAAGAGGTTTGACCGTGTCAGGTTCTCCTGGTACGTATAAGTAAGTAATATTGTTACTAGTCCTTTGCCCTACATTATTTGCCGTGCAAAGGCCGCAATCTTTGGAAACAAGTCATCGCTACAATCGATAAGTATTTGCTTAATTACTAGTGTCTCTTAATCACTATGTATTCATCAACATTAGAAGTTTACAAAAACACAAATGTTGAAAAAATTTCCACGAGCAAGATTTGAACCTGCACCCTTCTGACATACCGGGTCAGGTGCTCTCCTGGCTTTCAAAGTAAAAGTAAATAGTGTTGAATAATTTCGGCGGGCTGGTTAGAACCACGATAGCTCAATTGGGAAAGCACCTGACCCGGTATGTCAGAAGTGTGCAAGTTCAAATCCTGCTCGTGGAAATTTTTTCAACAATTGTGTTTTTGTAATTTGTTCGCAACAAAATTTGCGTCAAAAATTATATAAACAAAAACATTTTATTAGAAGTTTATCAAACTACATTCTATTGTTAATTAATTTGATGTTATTGTATCTTTACTGAGTAAGTAAGTTATTATCTTTACTGTAGAATATAAAGACGCTTTCTCTCACCATCTTTTTAGTTGCGTGCCCGACAGGCTTATATTTTATTACCATCGTTATATACACACTAAGGTGTTCGCGGAAGACCAGCGTCAGGTTACAGTTTTAGGTGACCTGATATCATGCTGACACCTTTTAGTGCCACACTTAAAATTGTATTTTATTGTGATATTTGTGATACTTATGGCATTAATAAACTTTTTCTAATCTATTCTGGTTCTGCAATAAACATATTGAGTCTTGAGTATCTTGCCGACCCGCAAGCTACCTATACCTACCGTTTTCGCATTTAAACAAAATCTGTGCGCGATTCTTTCATCAGCTCTTTCTGCGTCAAACGGAACGCACCTGATTAAATTTAAATGAGGGTATACAAGCTACTAACTAATTATGAGATGACCAACAGCTCAGTCTCCCTGTGACAACGGACCTTGCAAAGGATTCGAAACGTCAGGATAAACATTAAATATGTTGTAAAGTAAAATGCGAGTAGATCCGTAAAATTTGTTTCATTTAAATCTGTGCGCGAGTGTTATCGAAAACACAACATAGCTAATCGCATTTGAGTAACGCTGCCGAAAACGTGAGATGTAATCTTAAGACCTCAGAGATGCCATGGTAATGGTGTGTAATACTTGTATTAACACCATCGATCAACTTTATCTGGTGTTGTTTCAGGAGATAAACAACACTATCTCTCGCCTTTGTCTGGTCGAGGTGCACAGACGCTGTACTTACCTGCTGAATGCCAGGCGAATCAATCTGGGCCGACGGTGCTGTGTCGGTAGAAGTCGTGCAATGGAAATGTTAAGATATAATTAGAAACGTTTCTAAAAGAGTAAATGAAACATTTAGTAATTAAACTTTTTATACGATATAAATCAAACATGCAAAAAATAGACCAAAAATTAAGAAGTTTTAAACTGGGATTGATGTGTGTGTATATGTCGTTGCATAATACGAGTATACGAGTAATACATTTATTTTTATATGTCTTAGGCTTCGATCAACAATACACTAGATAACGCCTCACGAACTAAAACAAATCTCAAATATGGCACTGGCTGACTTTACTATAAATGGAGAAAAACTATCCTAAGTTTTGATAATTTCAACCTAATTTATACTTTTTTGCAAGGAATAAAGCACAGTTTTGATTATTAAGACATTCACTTACGATCTTACGTCGAAAACGACAGAAAGAGATAAGAAATTTAAATAAATACTTGTGTTTTTAAAAATATATACAAAGACCCTTTACATCCATATTCGACCTTATTACATAAAAATAAAACAGCAAATGACAGACACGAAATGTTACTTACTTCATTTCGAATTTTTGCATTATTGACTTTACTTGCTCCGAACAGAGTATTATGGAGTCGCACTTAGTAATTTATTTTTTGTTTTAAGGAAGTTATTTTTAATAAGGAATTAGGTTTATTTTATTTTATGGCTTATGCATTTGACTGCAAAATTGTATACAAAAAGCAATTTATTATACTTTGCATACATTTATGTAATAGTAGATTCAGTACAAATTAACTGATATTGAACTATACCTACCTTGAGCATGGTTGGAAAACATGCTTAAATGAAAGAATCCTGATGAGAAATTGTAATGTAAACAACAATATAATCACAATCAAATTGTTTTATTTATGCATTATTTGAGGTGGTGTTCATATAAAGAACAATAAACCAAATTCAAATTCAAATATAAATTATTAAATTTGGGGATAGCCGTTTTCCTCAATCGACGTTTTTGTGCATTACCCATAATATCGGATTTTTTGAAACGTATTGAGTAAATTACAGAATTTTTTTTAGGTCTAAAAAATCCTCCTGTCTCTCTTCCGCTACTATGGAAATCCATTTTGCACATTGAAATGGGTCGCCAGGAAATCTAGAAATAAAAAATATAATTGAGAAGTACCTAACTATAAAAAATTTTAAACTACTCCATAGATTCACTGTCCCAGAGCAACTATACGTTGGCCAAACATTAGCAAATGTTGGCGCGTGGGTTGGTTTTAAAAATTAAAGATTGTTATTTCATAAAAACAGTTAGGTATTTTATTATTTATGTTATGAAAAAGCATTTACTTACCGAAAGTATGATATTCTTTCCGATATATTTTTATTTCGATTGTTATTTTTACAGTTTTTGAATACACACTGATGCATTGTGGTACGTTATCATGTTGGCGCAGTCAACAGCGAACTAAATAGAAATAAGACCCCACTTTGAATGTGAGGCGTTATTCGCTCGGCCGTTTTTGACACCCTGACCGGTTATCTAGTGTATTGTTGATCGAAGGTCTTAGGTAATAAGTTTCAGTATTAGGTACTACTACCTTGTATATAAATAGTATTTAACTGTTATTATGGTTTTATATAATTTTACGCAAATTTTGTTGCGAACAAATTACAATTTGAAAAAAGACAAGGCAAAAATACACCATAGCATAGTGCACCTGACTCGGCCTGTCATGGGGTGCGGGTTCGAATCTCGCTCGTTGAATTTTTTCAACACTTTTTTTTTTCAAACAATATTTTTAACTGTTTAAACTATCGCCACGGTTACTTGCACTAGAAATTTTTTTGTTAACGGGATTCTTATCATGTTTTTCGTTGTGTGTGATCATGCATCGGATGAGTATCCGATAAACAACAAAAAACATGGTAAAATTCCCATTCATAATAATTATTTCAATTATTAGTGTTGAACAAAATTAGATAGGTATAAGTCCCGCACTTCCTTTCAACACCACAGCTAGAGCTGGGTGAAATAAATCTCTTTAGATATAAGTTTATCATGTTTATCTTGTGTAACGTGTGTTTAATGTTATTTATTTTTGCAATAAGGATTTATTATAAATAAAATTAAAGTTTCTACAAAGAGTTAACAGAAAATGTAGACACCTGCTAATTATGTAATAAGCAAAAAAAGAGAGAAACCGTATGTGTGTGAGATGAAAATGAAGCGCTTGTTGCGTGCCCTAAAAAAAGTATATTTGCTACGTAAATAAATAAGTATGATAAATTACCTCCTTTTTTGGCTAGAGAAAACTTGAGTTCGACAGTTTGTTTTTTTTCCATAAGACCTAAGCCCAGCTGTACAGCCCCCCAATTCTGCTATTTATTTTGATCTGAAACGGATCTGAAACGCTATAGTTTCAATGTTTTCGCTATTCTGCTAACTACGAAATCAACTCTATAGTTTCGTAGTTAGCAGAATAATAAACGTTGAAACTATAGTATTCCAGATTCGTTTCATATCAAAATAAATAGCAGAATTGGGGGGCAGATATATCTATATTTGATAATGACGTTTGACAAAAGTTAAATATCTATTTATTGTAATCTTCACCAGATTCATTTCAGTGCTACTTGGCATTATGAGCTACCTACGTACCGAATGACAAATAAATTAGGATTTGGACTCCGATAGGTAATGTGACGTAGCATAGGAGACAAGATAAAATTATATGATCAATGTTGTTATCGCTATCCATAAATTAATTATTGTAAAACCATAAATCTAGATGTGTTATTTTGATCCATTGAAAACTGGAAAAACCTAAACATTGTTTATAAAATAAATAGCTACCTTACTTACCTACTAATACGCTAATACACACGTCGTTATATGATTTTTAGCCACAGCCAGTCGGGTCCTCTGAGAGTGCAATGGTTAAATACAGTATGTCTGGATATTTTTAAGAAAAAAGTTAGTTTATGGTTCCATTAAAAATGTCCGGAAAAATATGTGTTTGATCGCTATGAATACAGCAGTTAATTACAATAGTCACTAGTTATACATAATAAAAATCTCGCAACCAACCACTGTTCGCATGGATTCTAAACATAATGTGATACGTAACAGGTTCTTCTTTTACAGCGCCTCAACAAAAGCAAGTTAGTCCAAATGGTTGAATTAATTGTTAAACGAGTAACTATACCGTATGTGGTCAGCCGGACAATGAACCGTTAATGCTATAATACTACAACGACGAAAAAGTGCCTGCTCATCATAAGTTGTAACTTTAAGAAACTGCAACGCGGGTTTTCAAAGTAGCCCATAAGAATCCGCATGCCACAGATAAGAACAACTAATTAGTAGCATCCCTATCCCGATTGAAAAGTCCGGCGATAAGATTGTAATCGATGTCGCATCCCTGCCTACACTCAACAAAGATGACTAACAAATGATCAAACAGCGCTATCTCCGGACTGAGATGTTACGTTTATTTAATTGATTTATTGAGTGTTGACAGCGTAAAACGCTGGACATGCTATATCCGGAAGCCCCACTCTCCAAATATAATAAATTATAATACCAACACGTGATAGTGCAGCGACACGTCCCGCGTGATCGATTGTGGTCAGAGCTTAATCGATGAGTCAAGGCACAGCTGCATTCAAGATGGCGCCCGGCCGAATGTCAGATTGTCAGCGCTGACGACTTCATTGTTGCTCTGTGGCATTGTTAAGCAAATACTGGGTGCCGTTATTGTTGTCGACGGTTACGCTTTTACATTTATGTATCAGATTATAGTAATGGATGGGCATTAAGTACTACGGTCAACATGCTACACACTGGTTCATTTATCGGTAAAAATAATTGGTTTACAATCTTAACCAAACAACATTTTGTTAAGGCAAAAAACGTATGGATTGGCTCATTATATGATAAGTGGTTATCGCCGCCTATGGACATCTATTACAGCAGACAATGCATTTGGAATGCTTTGCAAGACCTGAAGAGCCTTCCTCACGCTTATTTTATATCTTGAGGACTACTGAAGGCAGACACTGGAGTCTCTACAACTTAATTGTGCGCAATAATTGTTTGGTTTTGTCCTCCCAATGACTCCAGCTGCGATATTACTCCAACTTTTAATTACATAAATACATGAAAAAGAAGAAAATTTCTGAGTAACTTGAGAGTCTTTGCGGTGGTGACGTAGGCATTGGGTCGCAAAGTTCAAAAAACATGGTTGAGTGAAGCGATTGCTGATTACATAAATCGCAAACAATCTCCAGAATTTCCTAACACCCATTTTGCATACGTTCTGAACCATTATTTAGGACAGCGTTTGAGCGTAGACCAGAAGCGTATTATGCAATTTTGTATGACTTATCAAGTTATTTTACTATTGATAAACCTTCCATCTGGTTTATTTATTTATGACTGCACATGTTACAGTATCATTTTTACGTAACAAGGTTACATATATATATGAGATAGCTTGTTACATTGCCCGATTAGTTAACCTAGGTATTTTACAAAAGTTGCTAAAATTACACAAAGCATTTATTTGTGTGGAGAAGCTTTGCGAGGATGAATGTTAATCTAAACATACCAAAATAAATGTTGTTGAATACACAAACTGATAACAGACCTAAATTTACTAAAATCTTGTAAATAACATTATTTTTAAACGAACACGTGTTTTGTTGTGCAAATAAGCGTAGTTCGTGATTGCGGACAAGCCCTCGTGTGTCGAGGACCCGAGGCTATGACCGATAAAAGGTGAATCCGTTACATATTCATTACTATGTTTCTGGAGACATGAGATCACAATAATAAGCAGTAAACTGATTTCATTCCTGTTCAAGACTACTGTTTGAATAATAGTTACGTATCGATTGAATAATTATTAGCTTAAACGTCCTCCTTTCAAGCTTTGAAAGGACTCGGCGGGTTCCCGACTACTAACACCGTTTTAAGTGTAAGGACAGCCCACCTTGTGAGTGCGACACACACTATAACGAGACCATCCAGCATGCAATGACTGAATGCCCTAAAATGCTAAGGCATAATATGAACTGGAGCAAAGGATAGATGGTCTCGTGGAACTCAATGAGAGGTCTCTATATAGGAAACAAAAAGTACGGACAGGACATTATAAAGTACATATAGGCTGTTGTCAGAAGTGCTAATAATATAAACAAAAGCAGGTAATGTTTACATACATATAATTTTATGACTAAACGAAGAAAATAATAGAGTAAACATCTTTAACCGTAGTACCTTTTGAATTTATCAAATATTTTACATAGTAATGAACAATATACACCTGCAATCAGTAAATATTGTATGTATTTAACTGATTTGTTCTAATTCTATTTCTAAATATCACTTTCAAGTCCAGTAAGTACATGCCTCACGTAGACTGCTGTAATTACTAATGTACGAATTGTGTAATTATACAGAGAAATAAAGTTCATACACAATAGTTTCAATAAAACTTAATAATTAAATTAAAATCACAAATTAGTCGATTACTTTCTGAATGTGGCATATAGCCCCTCCGAAATAGCGATACCGTAGCACAGATAAGATAACGCTAGTGATTTTTAAAGTGGCAACATCGATACGTGTTGTACGACCTGTTCTAATCGAAATACAGTCAGCATCTAATTGATGGAAGCATGATAAATGGTTAAAGAGATCATAAGTAAACTAAAATACCAATGACTAAGTTTTCAGTCTTTTTTTGCTATTACTGAAAATGTTGACATTCAAAAACATAGTCTAATGACATACTGATAAAATATGACACATACGATAGTTTTAAAAAAATATTTTTACGGGTTAGCACAGTGCCTTGATCGCACCTGCCTTGACGCACAGTGCCTTGATGAAAGCGCACTTCACCCGGGATCCTCAACTAGTAAGGCACTGGCTATCTTTATCTCTAGCTGCCGGAACACAACAATGCTACAAACATTGATCAGTTCTGCTGCTTATGCCATTAGAAAAATTAGGCAGTTAACAGACGTTGAAACTGCTAGAACAGTTTATTTTGGTTATTTTCATAGTGTCATGTCGTATGGCGTCCTACTGTGGGGAACAGCGGCTGATATTGAAACTATATTCATTCTACAGAAACGAGCGATAAGAACAATCTATAAACTAGGATCACAAACTTCCTTAAGAAATCTTTTTAGGGAGATTGGTGTCCTGACAGTTGCATCTCAATATATTTATAATTGTATAGTTTTTGTACGTTGCAATATCAACTCCTTCACTAAACATGGTGACGTACACAATTTTAATACTAGAAATAAGACAAAACTTGTAATGCCACTGTTCAGGTTACAAAAGGTTCTTGGTTCTTTCTTGGGGCAAGGCAAAATACACTATTACAATAAAATACCAAGTACTGTACTAGATTTACCTTTAGATAAGTTTAAAAAACATGTGAAATCTTTATTACTCATAAAAGGTTATTATACAGTAAAAGAATATTTAGATGATAAAACAGCCTGGTTATAATAAAAACACATTATACTCTATTTGAATCATCATAATAAAATTAATTTATATAATTTTTATACTGATATGATAGCCTTTATCAACAGTGTCCTACAGATAACAAACAGCGTTGCGTTAAATAGATCACTAAGTTTTTATTTAGAGTATCTTGAGTGTGTCATGCTCTCTATACTGTCTCTGCGGTGGTGGCGTGTGCGTCGGGTCGTTACGTTCCCTAAAATATGGTTGAGCGAAGCGATGGCTGATTCATATGTCATACTCGTGAACGGGTGCCGCCTGTGGAGGCTGGTCTGCTCACGCATACTTATCTTATTTTTAGTATTATTCACTATAATTTGACTTTGTTTTTCTTAAACAATTTTTTACTTTACGATAGTACTGTAGTGGTACTGTATGACATTGTGGAAATTGCAACTGTTACCTGATGCAAATTTGTTAACGTATATTTTTTATTTTGTGTTTTTTTTACATGTTGTGGTTTTCTTCTATATTTTTTGTGTTTATTGTAATGGAAAGTGTCCTGCTATGATAGGGCATTTTCCAATATTTTTGACGCTGTAAGGGAGAAAAGAGCTGGACACTTGCTGAGTTTCTTGCCGGTTCTTCTCAGTACAAGATCTCCCGCCCAGAGTAGACTTACGAACCGATGGCATAGTGACATTCATAAGAGCTACTTGTAGCCTAAACTGAATAAATGTTTTTGAATTTTGAATTGAATTTTTTGAATGATGTTACGGCGACATATTTAGATAAGATGGTGGTAGCTAGCCAGGCGGACAAATAAGCCCTACCTCCAACCAAACCGAGTAACAAACATGTACCCCCGGTGGGAATCGAACCCGGGACCTCTGGGTCTAAACCGGTGGTCTTAACCACTAGACCACAGAGGCGGTTAAACAAGTGGGCTGTGCAAATATACATGGATTTTTTATTTTTTCATAAATAATTAAAAATATCAAAGCTATCACGTCATTCAGCTTAGGGTACAATCATTGATCTCTTATGAAAGCCATTACGCTACAGTTTTTAAGTCTCTAAGGGAGGGGAGGCCTTGTACCGGCAAGAAACTCAGCAATATCTTTTCTTCCTTACTTTGACAACATTAAATATTAGAAAGCGTCTTCCCTACACACACATCACGGTGAATTCGTATCAATTTAGCAGTAAAATTACTTAAATACATACTTATTATACGTAGGAAACACCTAGACCCAAAACAATATAGAAAAACAGATTGATCCGACCGGGGATCGAACCTGGGACCTCAGAGATGGGCGACACCATGAAAACCGGTGTGCAAGCTACTCGATTAAGGAGGTCGTCAAACTGATATAATATATATATTTTTTTTTTTCAAATTTTCCCTATCGATATATAAAAATTATCCTTAACTCAAAAAAAGATCACCGTACGACTAAAAATAAGGATCCGACCTTATTGCGTACACTTATAATCCCTTTGACGTAAACAGCTAGTTGATAATGATTTCGTAATGCTTTCTTTAAATAAAAATAAAAATAAAAATAAAAATAAAGAAAATAAAAAATAAATAAAAATAAAAACCATTTATTTCGAGGCCTTTACCTCATAGATGTTAGTAACAATTCTTTGATAGTACACACCTGCTGAAAATAATTTTTAACAACAAATAACTTTTCCTAGACATGTTTATTTATATTATGCGTAGGTATAATATATTTTTTAGTTATTTATTTTCAGGCAACAAAGTTTTAACAAACAGGCCCATAGATATATACCTTACAAACTAACATATACATACCAATATAAATATAATAATGTTCGATCATTGCACCCAGATAATACTACAGTTTGTTATGTAAGAACAGTAAAGAAACTATAAGCTTACGTACACTTTTAAACTTTCACGTTCCATTTAAAAAAAAATGCCAACTACTTTGTATTTATGATACCTATAATATACAGAGTATTTTGCGTTGATCCCCATTGTAATCATCATCATGATCATCAGCTCATTTTTTATGTCCCCACTGCTGGGGCACGAGCCTTCCCTATGGATGGATAGGGAGAACGAGTCATAAACCACCAAGCGGGCCCAGTGCGGATTGGCGGTTGTTAACGACTGCTAATGCAGCCGGGATCAACGGCTTAACGTGCCTTCCGAAGCACGGAGGAGGTTCCCCTATGTCAACCTTTGAATAAATAAATAGAAAATGTAGGTAACAATCAACAATTTTTATAAAGAAAACTTTACTGATTTTGAAAAATAGTTTTATATTATACTCGTACTAGCCGTCACCCGTCCGCTTCGCTGTGCAAAAATAATGGATTAATGAATGCTAAATATAATAATGATTAGGTTTACCAACATCATATATAGCCTATCATTTGCACAATCTCATGTTCTTACTACATACGAATTTTCATCAAGATCGGTTAAGCCGTTCTTGAGTTATAAGAGGACAGACAGACAGACAAAAATTTTAAAAATCGTAGAATTGGTATCAGTGAAAACGAATATTTATCCAAAATTTGTCAGAAAAATTCCATGTACAGACAGACAGAGCCTACAGATATACATAGTAGTATAGATATAGATATATATTTAGTGTAAATAAGTTTGAAGTTCTTTTTTATAAACCGGTAACCTTTCTGCAAATTACATTACATTGTTTACACACATAAATACGATTATAGAGACAATAATATACAAATTACGATGTGTGTGTAGAGTTAATCACGTCAATACTACATTAGGGGATATGTTAGTTAGGGGCATTGGACATTGTGCCAGTGTTGTAAGTTATGGCCCGATCCCCATGTTATAGGGAGCCTATTGGAAAGCCTAAGCCCACCATTGGGACATGTATTTGATGTTGATTCAACCGTTTAAATCCAAAGCAAAGTTGTATTGAAATAAAGTCTATCTAAAACCATTCCCAGACAATCCACGACCACTTGTTACTCGCTACTAGAAGAGTCTCAATTTCATAACTGATACATAAATAACGGCTAAGCACTTATTGTTCCGGGCGTATCAGCGGCCTTAATGATCTCTCCTATTAATACACTCACTGTTGCTTCCTCCCACGCGAAACGGTAGCACCATTATTTTCAACTTCGTTCAAAAATAGTTCCAATCACAGTCAGTCAGAGTACATTTTCCGGTGTTTCTTTAGATTAATCTGTCTTTCAGGTATCTCTTTGATTCAAAGACAATAGAAGTTCTTATCTAGGAATGCATTCATTCTGTGGTCAAACATATGAGCTGTGATTTGTTATCGTTGAAAAAATAATTAAACCAGTTTTCTAAACATGTAAAGCCGTGGGGATTTGTAAGTTATTCCTACATTGAGATTAATATGAAGGCTGGCGCCGACGTCAGGTAATATTTTTAAGCTACATTGATTTCATAAATTCTTCGTATAAATAATATCATATAGCTATATGTAATTAGTGAATTGTGTCTGTCTGAAGAAATTTGCACGGGGGCGTTTGAATATTGTAAAACTGATTTTCTTTTACAATGAAATCGCTTTACAAAAAAATTGTTGCCGACGGTGGTCTCAGTTAATCTCTATTCAAGGTTCTTTCAAATTGTAAGTTCGTCGTAGATTTAATAAAAAGGTTAGAATTTTAGGAATGAGTAAATTTATCCAAACCAGAAATTGGGTGATATCAAAACAGTTGATGTTGTTTCATGATATAAACCAGGGATGCACAGACTACGGCCCGCGGGCCGCATGCGGCCCGCCGGTCGAATACTGGTGGCCCGCCGACAGCAAAAATAATACTCTCGTATATAAATTCTTTTTCAATTTGAATAGATTATTATCAATTTTTCATTGTCTTAAATTACCTATACTTCTGGTGGCCCACCATCAGTTCATAATTTGCCCGAGTGGCCCCTAGTCTTAATAAGTCTGTGCATCCATGATATAAACAATATCAACCTTCTAGCGCCTTTTGATGTAACGTTAGACCATATTTTCCATATGGAAACAGCAAAAAAAGTCGGGTCCTCGCTTCCACATAGGTTAGGAATATTAATGTGTATGATTTTATTAGTTATTTTTATCTTGACTAACATGTAGTAGGCACTATTTTAGCACAAATAGGCTCATTCGTCTATGAGGTTAAAGAACACTCTTTGTAAATTTTTCAGCTTTCTTTTCAGTTTTCGTTTTGTTTACGCATATATCAAAAATTGTGGAAGTTTTTTGTTCAGTATAAATCATATTTGCTATTACTTCTCTATAGCTTTCTAACATAACTGGAAACCTACGTTCATAAAAGAGGTTCATTTCACTTTTAGGCCGTGATTTCCCAGCATTTCCACAGAGGCTTCGACTCTTGGAGGCTGGCTGCTGTTATTACCGCGTAAGCGGGTAGGAAGTGGCTCGAGTGGTGAATTAACGGCTTGCAAGTCACCTGCATTAGCCGCCGCCGCGAGTGGTCCAAGTCACGGGAGGGCGCCGGGCGAGGCGACGGACGTGACATAATTCCTCGAAGGCTTAGAGGGTGTTTCAAGGTTATTGGGAGTGGTTATGAATTAGCAAAAGTGGTGAATATACGGCTCGCAAATTCCCTGCATCGTCAGCTGGACGGTGCCAAAGGTCAAGGCGCTAATCAAATAAGTTACTCTAGCTTTTCAATTTTCTTGCTGCGTGCCCCCAAGGGCGCTGCGGCCTTCTTTTGATTTAGCTTCGCTTCAATGCTGTGTGTCACCAGCACGTGCCCGTGCCCCGGCGCGTGGCCGTCAAAGCACACGTCTCCCGTGCAAACGGGAGTAAGTGTGTGGAGATGGCTGCAGGTCGGTGCACGGGCGCAGGGCGGCGGTCGCGGTCATAATCTTCGGACAAGTCCCGTGCCGTCGCCTTAGCCTTCTGCTTTCGGATTGTGGTCCCCCAGGGGTTTAGTGGGTATCCCCCTCCGTCTCGCCCTGAGTGGAAAGGCGGACGGGTGAGTCCCACATAACCGGGTGCCTCTTCAAGGTCCGGTAGTCGTAATGACTTCCCCTGGGACAAAAAAAAAAAAAAAAAAAAAAAGCTTTTCAATTTGTCTTTTTATTTTTTTAAGAATTACTGCATGTCAGAATAAAACTCTAATAATACATTTTGTTAAGTTTTTTTTATCAGCGATTGTCTTTCATATTACCTGAATAGAAGTGAAGGGAAAAGGTGATAAAGCCGAAAAAGGATGCACATAACCCGGAATCCTCAACCACAGCAGCGGATTCCCGGGTTTCTGTCTTACTATTCGGAAGGTATATGAGATTTTGTAAAAATACTAGATGCCTAGAGCATGTAATATTACTGTCATGAAAGGTCACTTGCCATCAGGAGGACTTACTACGATGTACCAATGTTGAAAAGGCTGGCAAAAGCTCGATGAGAGTAGCGCTGATCGTGCTTAGTAGCGTGCATCCAGAGAGGCTAATATCCAGCAGTGAACTGATGACGATGTAAGTACCATGAGCGAATGAGCTACTCCAATGAACCAGCTTCCATGCCTTACGCCCAACATCAAAGTCGCTGGTCGCAGTAAACCGATTACGGGCGCCGGTCCACCGCGGGCCGGCTATCGCACGATCTCGCACGCAACCGCAGCGCCCCGCATCGCGCCGGCCGGCGACCCTCACGCGAACACTTTCCGATATTCGGCTTTGTCCTGGTAATGACCCCTTGACTTATTTAATATCAATAAAATGCTCGTTGTGTCGTTAAACGTGAATTGGCTGGTGGGCACCTTATTGCCCTAAATCGGTAGCGCTGTGATTCACTGAAGTGGTACGCTCAAATGTTTTATTTTAATAAATTTTGCGTTTGGTTTTCTGTACGAATGTATTTTTCAAATGAAGCAGTTAAGTAGATGACAGGGTTAGTTAGGTATAGATTTTTAGGTAAGTGAAGCCCTTTTCTTAAGTTTTTTGAATATCTTGTTGTTGTTGTTATTGGGTCTTGATATCATTAAAGTTACGATTAGGAATAAATTACAAGTGCAGAGGGCCTTCGTTAGTAAATGTATTTTAAATAGATTCACGAGAACAGAGTGGTGGCACAGTTGGCATGTTAGGTGATAAATGCCAAACATTACAATTGACTTTATTCATAGGTCGTTAGTTTGTTCGGCTCGTAGGACTAAAGATATATAGCTCGCCAGTACGTTCAAAAAAACAACCCTCAGCAGTAACGTTAACATAAATCAAAATAAATACTGCTAACTAATCCAAGCCATACGGCAGCTACACAAGTTTCTATTCTGAGAAAATATAAAACTTTAAGTAAAGAGTTAATCATTAAAACCTTTCGTTAATGATTGTCACCAATCAAGCTAGTTGTCATCTAAAAAGTTGAGGCTGTCTCCAATTATCTGTCGCCTCAAACTGGACGGCGCCTAATGGCCAGCACCTCGGCGACTGAGACTTATCGAGATAAGCCTTAATAGAGCCGGGAATGGACCGATTTGGGCAATCCTTTGTCTCTCAATCTCGGCCACAGTTATTTGTAAGTGTCCTCCACTTTCTAAGTATGGCAAAGCGTTCTTTAAACAAGCTTGATTGTTCAGACAGGTGATTAGAGAAACAAGAAGTTTGGTGAAACTAAACGCATCTGATTAAAATAGTTGAGTATTAATTTATGAGACGATCAACAAATCAGGTTCTGTGACAACGAACCCTAAAGGGTACGAAACGTCAAACGATAAATAAGAGTAAATCCGTGTAAAGTGTTTCATTGCAATGTAAAATGTGCAGAATATTTGTGGGTATACTAATAAGACTATAAAAACTTTATTTTTTTAATTATTATTATATTTTCGCGTAATATTTTAGACAACAATAAATATTTGCTATCTTAAAAGGCCGTAGCAGTTTTAATTAATCTTTCTTTTTGGTAAATCGGGAAATACCTTTTTTTGTTGTGATAAGATTGAATGTAACACTTTTCAGAAAATATGTCGAAAAAGGGAAAGTTATATTAAAGTCCTATAAAAATATGCTGCTATTTGCTGTAGAGTTTAAAATTACTTGTAATTTTTTAAATATTTTTTACAGGTAGAAAAGCGTATGTATGTCGGCGTGTACGCCAACGTCCAAATGTCAGATTTCGCATTAATCATCGCACTTTGTAAGTTACCGTCGTCTCCCGAGAGACTTCGACGATCGATTTTGCCAATCACAACAGAATCCTTATTCATACATTCCTTCGTATCAAACAAACATATACCTAAGCTAGTTTACGAAAATAAACTTTATACGATCGGTTCAAAATTGAAAATCCCTTAGCGGAACTGGTGTTCAAAGCAAACATCACGTACGGTGTTCCGATTCCAACCAGAAAATGACAATGTGAGATATCCTTGGTTCTGCCAAAATGTTTTTGCTGTTGCGAATGTACAGCGCAGCCTTATCTTGTCGGCGCAAGGTCGAATATCGTTTGGGAGTTTGCAAATGTGAGTTTGCGAAGGCAGTCGGGTTTGATGTCCTGGCGAATGAGCATTGTGTTAGAATAGATAACATCGACTGCAGCCTCCCGTGTGGTCCCACGGAATGCATACTTCGCCATTGTGCAGTGCGAACCGCAGAGGATATTTTGATGACGTCATTGTCGTGATGACGTCAAACTTGTAATTACTTAAGTTCTGAAAACGCTTTACGCGTGTGCTTTTAATACAATCAAAAATCTACGTTATAGTTGGAATTTGGTTAGTCTCACATTATTCATGATACGATTTGTAGAATTCTAAATCAAATCAAATTGTGTATCATTAAATACAGAAAACCTAAGATAGGTAATGCACGTCGATACCGGAACTTTGGCAAATGCCATGGTTAGCGATAATATTAGCATTGAAGCTCAATTAATTGTACAAACTACTTTGTTCTGGATCTGGAACTTATACCCTTAAAATCAATATACAGTTCGGTCGTATTATGGAACCAAGAAAAACGACCTTTGAAATTTATCATCTGCTGCCCCGGATGTCGTGGGGTGCGGATTCGAATCGAAATTTTTCCAACACTTGTCTTTCATATTAAACTTAGTTTCCTCCAGAAAACGGTACATGCACTTTTCGTCGGAAATTTTAAATAAATAATAGAAGTGAGGAAGTAAATGTCACAGCGTGATTGTCCCATGAATCACAGAACAGTTCGGAAGGATTTATTAGGTTAGGAGAGCGTAATGCAAGTCAGCGTGACTGGCTGCAGGCCGGGCGGGCGGCGCGCGGTGTAAACCAGTGTAAACCGAGTGAACATTCACGCAGCCCAATTACACAACACTATACAGCAACACAAATTTTAAGTCGCTCAGCGAGCTATGGAAATGCTCGGAATTTCTCTGAAGGATCGACTTCGGAATGAGGTGATCCGACAGAGAACGAAAGTAATCGACATAGCCCATTGGATCAGCAAGCTGAAGTGGCAGTGGGCCGGTCATATTAGCCGCAGAATCGACAACCGTTGGGGTAAACGAGTTCTCGAGTGGAGACCGCGTATCGCCAAACGTAGTGTGGGACGCCCTCAGACTAGGTGGAGCGACGATCTTCGCAAGGTGGCTGGCAAGAGCTGGATGAGAGTGGTCGCGGATCGTGCTCGGTGGCGTGCACTTGGAGAGGCCTATGTCCAACAGTGGACTAGTATAGGCTGATGATGATGACGATGATGATGATGATGATGATGATGATGATGATGATGATGATGATACAGCAACGCTTTATACCTAATCGTTATTATAACATTTTCATAAATTAAAGAAGCATAAAGAAAATTGCAAAGATTTGGTACGATGTTAATATTTAAGCTTAGATGAGGTATATACGAGTATATCATTTGTATGTAATGCTATTTGTATGCAGCGACTTAGTCCAGATTCTGTTTTGTTGTTTGTTCTCTATAGCCGTCCCTTTTAATAAATAAATAAATATACGAGTGTTACATGTTAAAAATAATCAGTTTACTAAGCTATGTTATAAAAGATAAGGAATTAATAATCAGAAGAATAAGAAAGGCAAATAACTATGTTTTTAGTACAAGTGCATAAGCATTTTTAGTAAGTGATGACCTGAATTAACTTTCTGATGTATTTTTTAAGTTTTTGTTGTGTATGTTATATCACAGCTGTTAGTTTTAACATAAATAAATTGAAGAAAAAATGTAAAAGAATTTTACGAAGTTTTCACGGTTTATAAAGAACTAGCACTTTCGCGACTTCGTCCGCGAGGATTTGAGAAATTAAAAATTGTAAAGAATTGTTTTATTAAATTATATTATAACCTGTGTTACCCGTAAGGAATGTAGCTTAATATTTTTTTGGAATTGGTCTTAAAGTTCCGGAGATGAGCCCCGAAATACAAACAAACAAAGTCACGAACGTTACCTCTTAAAATTAATAATATATATACAATTTATTCGATACACTACTTCATCATCATCATCATCATCATCATCATCATCTCAGCCAAAAAGACGTCCACTGCTGGACAAAGGCCTCCCTCGAGGTTAAATAATTTTGAGGGGAATTTGCCATAATCGCCACGCTTGGCAGGCGGGTTGGCGATCGCAGTTAGGTGAGAATAATCACAGAGAGACGCTGCTGCCCATCCTCTGGAATGGTCCCATAGTCGCCTTCTACGACACCCACGGGAAGAGATGGAGTGGTGCAATTCTTTTTTTTAGATACACTACTTGTCCGAACGTTATTATTGTGTAGTTTTGAATAAATAATATCAAAAACCCAGTTTTTTTTTAAACTACAGTTATTGTAATTTCTCGTACTCGTACCATAATGAAACGTACGTATATCTAGACATACACTGTCGATACGAGTGCGTCCTACAAAGTGCTACAAAGTAGCGCGGAGGCCCCCGTTCATTACAGCCCATAAAATGTTGACTGTTACTTTTTCCGCTACATTTTATAGTGCATTAGTTTCATTAGACTTTCGGCATGTTCCCCGAGTGCCATTAGCGTTGTAAACCTAATTAGCGGAAGTCACCATTACATTTCATACAATTAAAGTTGAGTTTCAGCGTTTTTAACATATTTTTTAGCATTGGAACAATGTTAGTGGCTGTATGTCCTAACTTTACTATTGCACCAAAGGTTTGACATTCGTTTTAAAGTTTACGCGACCACCGCACGAAATTATGCAAAACGTTCGAATGTACTCGCGTTAAATAATGTTGTATGTTATTTTGACCTCTTTTCGGGGTCTGTGGTCACATGAAGACTGAGGCACGAGGTGATAGTTTAACATGTCTAATTTTACTTATTTAATTTTTAAAGCAAGTGAGTAAGTATAGGACGCTTCCATTTATAAATACTATAGGCCGCTGCCTATAGTTATTATAAATATTAGATATAAGAGTAACTAGCGGCCGCCCGCAGTTTCACCCGCGTGGTTCCCGTTCCCGTAAGAATATCGGGATAAAAAGTATCCTATGTGTTAATCCAGGTTATAAACTATCTGTATGCCGAATTTCATCCAAATCCATCCATCCGTTGCAGCGTGAAGAAGCAACAAATATATACACACACACACATACACAAACTTTCGCATTTATAATATTAGTGTGATTGATTAGTATTTAATTTTAATGGCTAAACCTATCAAAAGTAAAAAAATACACACTCAATAAAAAAATACTTTCAGAACCAAACAACCCTCAAAACAAACGAACTACGATAAACTTAATAGAATATACAAAAGTATAGTTCTAATAATTTTAGTTAAATGTTTGATTTTGATTGCGATCTTCTTAGTTATTCATATTTTTTATTAATTCAGATTCATTACCTTAAATTTCACTTAACTTTATAAATTGGGTAAATATAAATTAATAAAATTTCGACGAATGTTCCTTTCGCGTTGGTTAAGTCGTTAATTTGGGAGTTAAGTTAATGGTTTCAGTTACCGTCATAACTACATTATTATTATGGCGGCAGATTAAGTAAGCCGAATAGTTATGTGATTAATTAAGATCATTTTACATTAAATTCATCATTTTTATATTTATATTTTGTTTCCAACTCGCATTAGGTCAGAATGGCCCAAATATGGTTATAGTTTATATGCAAAAGCCCAGCAGTGGGACATTCATAGACTGATGTTAATGATGTATTTATAGTTCTAGGACCATTATAGCTCACTTGGTGCTTACAATTCGTGAGCCCGAACTAACTAGGTTTTTAGTGGGTTTACCTCCCTTTTCCGCGTCGAGCTTTTAGTAGCTGGATGAGGGAAGAGGAGGAAACTCCCACATAACCCGGGCCCGCCGCTAGCCCCAAAGTTTTATACTTAGTTTAAATCATTATAGCTTAAGGCTACTCACTGCGCTCGCCCAATTCGGGTTGTATAGTTTGAACGACTGCCATCTTACGACAAAAGCTATCGAGAGATAACCAAATTTGGTCATCTATCAACACATCCGGTATTTCGAAAGTGGCTTAGCTTCAGCGATCGTAAGTAGAGGGTGCATAGTGCAATTTATATTTGCTAAATATAGCGAAAATGAGAATTTGCATGGCTAAATTTGAACTCTCTTCGCTTGTTACTAGTAAATATGCTATAATATATTGTTACCGTTGAATGGCATTTAAAACTCACACTAGACTGATGCCCTGTATTAATCTTGCTTCGATTCTGCATTTATAAAGTAGGCACAAGCAGTTGCCAACTACTAATAGGTAGTTTTCGAGTAGGTAGCAATGTACTGATAATTATTGAAATTTTATGATTGCCTCATTAACTTCTAAGTTAACGACGCTTTAGGAAGAAAGTAGCGTATTCGCTTCGTATTAGTTATTTAATGGATGCTCATTAAAATACCTGTACGCTACAAATTCGTTAAATTGTAGACTTCCGCTTAATTATCTTTTTTACAGTAGTTTTTTATACGTGACGTCATATTATAATTCGCTATTAGACATGCATTAACAGCAGGTACAAACATTTAATAAGATTCTACTGCTCGCTGGTTTGAAGGGTTGTTCTTACAAAGAAAACTTTAGCACGAAATACAGTCAACAGCACAATAAATTATATACATAAATTATAAGTAATTAAACATGTTTATTTGTTTATGGACATTGTAAGTATAGCATATGTTTTAGCATCTCACTTATAAATTTATAATGAGTTAAAATGGCCTTTAGCAATTTCAAAACTGGAAAAGAATGTACGACCGTTGAAACAACATTACATTAGATATAACTAATTAGATATCACCAAGTATTCTAAACGTATAAAATCTTGAGTAAAAAACTCGACTTCCTCCCTTGTTATTATTAGGCCAGCGTTTTCTTCACGTTCCGTTTCACGTGTGTCCGCAGCACGTTTCGTTGCACGCGACGTTTCACGTTCGAACTAATCCTCCATGTTAGAATTGTTATCTGTATTTGTTTTTATAATTGCACGCAACTAAATATCGAGGGGATTTCGTGGAAACTCAGTCATATTATGGGCACAATTAAAGCGTTTGTTTGTTGACAATTTCCCATGTTTACTGTGTTTACTGTTTAATTATTAAGAAGGTGCTGTATTCGGAAGCAAGCAGAAACTAGTTTTTTTAATAAGCTTTTTTTCAATGAATCAAACATAAAATCATTTACTTATTCAGTTTAGGTAACAAATAGCTCTTATGATCATTATGCCATCGGTGCGTAAGTCTACGCAGGGCGGGAGATATTGTACCGAGAAAAACTAATATGATACATGTTTTAAAAATCTTCAGTCTGGGACGTTTAACCCCCCGCTGGGCTCAGCTCTTCCCACATTAACATGAACACATGGGAGACCAAGGCCTCGATTGTACACAATTATACTTTTCACTTCCACACATTATTAGTCCATAGTCCTGATCGTGACAATTGTTCCTATAGTCCTAATTTCGAATTCAGGCTACTGACACATGTTGAGACGTTTTTTGAATTAGTGAAATTCATAAATGGCGCGTTAACCACTGCGCCATTGAGCTCCTCAACTCCTCCGGAATGTAATTTCCTATTTAATTAATTAGCAAAAACTTTTTACTTATCAAATTGAGTAGCATTACAATTTTCCTCTCATTATGAGCTAGAAATGAGCGGACCAATTTAAATTGTGAGTATTATGCGCCTGCGACGCCGGCCGTCATGTCCGCCGCTTTATCTCGCATCTACGTGTCTGTCCGTCTGTCCAGCTGGGAGGGAATTATAATAGCTAGCACTTGTCTGTGACGTTTCTTGTACTTGTATATTGCTTATAAGTTTGTAGGCAGTTCTGCTATAGAACCCAGTCTTATAATTGCAACAACAAAATTAACAATGTTGATTTAATTTGTAATTTTGGTTATACCTTTATTTTAGTTAGGAGCTTTGTTCTTTTAAGAACTTATTTTTCTTATTAATATTACATTTAGTTTTTAATTTGCTATTTTTATTTCTCTGCTTTTTTTTACTTCAGTAGTTATGTTTATTTTTATTGTTATAAGTACTTATTGTTCTGTATATTTGTTAGTTTTTTAAAGTATGTAGTTAGCTAATTAGATTCCATTATCCCGAGATGCATGCGAAGCTGAGGCGAGCGCTAGTCCGACTTCGTGTAACTCCGTCAAGATTTGATATTTTTTTCTCGATCATGCTATTTAATTTGTAACGTTTGAATTGTTGTTGTGTTTGACCACACTGTATTTCAAAGTATTGTTTTAAAGCAGCAGTGTCTGCATGCTGCTGTGTTTCGGTTAGTATTAGTGATTAAGCAAATAATCGTTACAAATTAAAATTAGTCCTTAGGACGAGCCAGTTATATATTCATGTCGACGTGAGACTGAAACTGTTATCTTCTATTATTATTATATATTATATTATATTATATTATTAAGCGGATTGTACAACTTGTTTTCTGGCTAAATTTTACTAATAAAATTTTATTCATTACTTCGTCAAAATAGACAGTAAAAATGGTTAACCTTTGGTGTACGAAAGTACAATTAAACTCTACATAAATGATGATGAAATATATCTTCTGAATACAAGATAAATACTAAAACTGAGCACGGAACTATAAAGAAAACGAATTGAAATCGGCTTAATTGTTTAATAGACTTTAAGCAAAGTAGTTCTTTAAATTGTGTCCTCCGACCTCTCGTTTCTCCAGCCGCGCCTAGCACGACACCTTATCGTCAAACACCCGTCACATTATTTGGCAGTCGGCCAGCGCGGCTGACCGCGCCGACCGCGCTGACCGTGCCGACCGCGGTCACCCCTGACTCGCTGACTCGCTGACTCCCGACGTCGGCTGTCACAACGCAACTTATTAACTCGAGACACATCGTGCTCCGCTTGTCGAATATGACACGAGGCATTTGTTTTAAAGTCAAAACTAAAACAAAGTAAAAGGAGGCGCCGATTCTGTTCTATACGAGTAGTATAAGTCAATGAGGGTACACGCGCACGCGCATGAAATAATGTTTTGATGGTATTTATAACATAATTTGGTTTTTGTAATAAGGTACAGTCAAAACTAGTGCTCGAAGGTTTCTTGGCTTAAAAAGGTGTGACGTTTAATACCGACTGATTTTTAAATTTTGAAACTTATTTGATTTCTTGATTGTAGAACATATTTGGCTCTTTTGACAATTTTTACAAACGTTCGTCGTACTTACGTACCTACACTTAGTACTTTTCCTATTCATTTCAAATCAAGAAAATTATGAAAGTTTAAATTTAAAGAGCTTTGTTGTGAATATTGATTTGTGATTATTCTGCTGTCGAATCAGTGGAAATTATAGGAAAACATTAGTTTATTGATACAAACAAACAACAAACACACCAAACATATTAGAACTAGACCTTTTATGATCAGTATTGCTATTGTTTTTGTGTATTTCTGTTACCTTATTAATAAATAAATCAATATTAATCTATCGAAGCACAACTTCCACAGCCAGTGTAGTTTTATTTAAAAATTTTAATAAGATGTTTTTGAAATACATATAGGTACTTTTATGTTTTGTTTCAACTATGTGGAGTCGTGGTACCCCCTTCTCATGTCGCAATTAATGTCGCCTTATGAAACCCGTTGACGGACCCTGTAATTAAGTTTCCTCGGTTGACGCGACGGAGCAATAAAGCCATTCAGTAAGTGCCGCTTAATTTCCATTAACGAGGATTAAACTTCATTTAGTGAACTTAGCTGTAACTTAGCTGTAAGCCGTTTAGTTGGATCTTTGTGGGTCCAAAAGCTTACGTTAAAGAAAATATCTGATGAGTCTGTGAGTGTATAATCACTTTGATGTGACTCCACAATGTCGATATTTGGTAGTGTATTTTAATTTAGCAGAGTTTGATATTTTTTGGAATGCATTTAGGATGGTTGTGCTATTATATATTTTGTACATCAACCTACCAATCTTTCTGCCAAGACCTATAGTTGACTGGTAGATAATACCACTTGGCATCAAGTCCGCGTTTTGCCATTGTAATCATTATTATATGTTGTGTTATAAAGATTATTATATAAATTAACCTTTAATGATCTTTCGAGTTAAGTATATCTAATTAATTAAGACTTTAAATATGATTTTCGTTGAATAGATAGAGTTTATGGGAATTCTCTTACAATTATAAATAAACAAACTAGAATCTTGTAATTTTAAAGAGTAGGTACCTGACTGTAACATTTACGTTATACTCTGACATAAACATAATAGTATAAGTCAAGGTAAATAAATGTTGTTTATGATCAGAAATATTTATAACGCCAATGAAATTATGTATTAAAATTACAATATTTATCGTAGCTTTTTTTTTCATGTAGAGCAGAAGTGATAATTTTTTTAGCTTTAAGGATTAAAAAATATGAGAAAGTACATGAAAAGAAGATTGTTGATCATTTCATCATTTCATTTCAGATATACTTAAAGTAGATATACCTACTTATACTTAAAATGTGAGAAAAAATATAGGTAAGCTACTAACTTTGGAAAGAAAAAGGTTAAAAAATTTAACCTATTGATTGAAGAAAGTACAATTTCTCCTGTTATTACAGGTAAATATGAGATAATTATAGTGGGATTTCGTTACTTACTATATTGATAAAACACCTGTACTTTAATTTTTCTCTGAGGTCACAGATAATTGAAAAAAGAGAATGTGTCGACAAATTTCCACGAGCGGGATTCGAACCTGCACCCCATTATATGCCGGGTCAGGTGCACTACTGTGGCTCAATTCAACTCGCCGAAATTAATCAACACTATCTACTCTTACTTTGCTGTAAGCCAAAGGAGCCCTATTCAATGTTGGAAACTACGTCATCAACATCCGATCTTTAATATTTTTACAAATATTGAGAGATCAGTTAAGAATTACCTAGGCAAGCCTTGTTTATGATTATTTTCATATAATTTTACGCAAATATTGTTGCAAACAAATTACAAATTGAAAAAAGACAAAATGTTGAAAAGCTCGTGGAAATTTTTGGCTCGTGGAAAGAAAAAATAGTAATAAAAAATAGTCACAGATAATTTCAGGCAGACGTGGAGTACGGGTTAAGTACGGGGCAGTAATAAGATAGAGTCGTACCATTGCCTCGAACGAAGTAAAAGATCATTGATGAAACTCACTGCTAGGCGTGGACACGGTCCTCGGTGCTTTATCAATAAATTAACTTTATTGTTAAAGCATCTGCTCTTTAGACAATCTCTCTGACACCACAGATAATGTCATCGACTAGGTAGACGCAGTGTAGAGGGCAGTAATAATACGAGTGTAGAGTTGTACTATTGACTCAAAAGAAAATTATAATAATAATATTTATGGCAGGAAAGTGAAGAGTCAGGTCTGCGGTTTTGTTTTATTTTCTAAAATTTGTGTTATGTCGAATATTAATGTGAAATAATGGCGGATTATTAACCGTTAAGTGTTCGTAAGTGTGCATGAGTGCTAGCAAATGAAACAAAACAGTGCGACGTCACTTTTCAAATTCTCTGAAGAAGTCCGCCCGAGAACTTAGTAAAGCCCAACATCTTTACTGAGATACTCGAGGGGTTGGGGGGGTATATCATTTCTCACTTCTCGTTCTATTATCATTCATCAACATTATACAGGAAAGAAATATTGTTTATTTATGAATTACTTGTAAGAATTTTTTTTTTTTTAAACAAAACATATCACAATATTACAAACTATTAGTGCAACAGAAACCAGAAAGGTTTATTATAATTACATTGACACTGGCTAAATGTGCTAATCGCACGAAGCCATCAACTAAAAGAAATAAAAATAACTGCAGGGTAAAGGCCTCCCTATCCCATTTCCATCGTGTTCTATCATGAGCAACAAGTGCCCAATTTTTTAGATGGGAGTCAATGTCGTCCCGACATCTCTTTTATGGTCTGCCGCGACATCGATTTCAGTTTTGTGAGACGCATTCGGTAATGAAAAGATTAAGTTTAAAAGGTTATTATAACTCACCGCTAGGCTTGGGCACGTTCCTCTTGACCTGCATCCACTTGTAGGTGGGCACGGCGTGCGCGGCGTGCGCCTGCAGCTGGCCGGGCAGGCACTCCTCGCGGAACGCGTCGCGCGCGCCGAACTCCTCCTTCGGCTGGTAGTGCTCGAAGCCCTCGCACGCCAGCGGCGACCCGCCGTGGTTGTACTGCATCGACGCCTCGTCCACGAAGTGCATGTTATACTTCGACTCCAAGTAGTGATTGTCCAACTTGTGCTCATGCGCATGCATCTCTTCGTGGCGCACCTCCTCTCTGTGCTTGAAAGCTTCCGAGTGAGCGGGCAGCGAGTGCAGCTGATAGTTCGGCTGCAGCTCCCCGTAATCCAGGTTCGTGTAGCATAGCCCCGTGTCGGTGCTGATGACGGGCGCGGGCGGGTGCTCCAGCGGCGGCTGCGTGAGCAGCGGCTCGTAGTAGTGCGCCGGCGACTCGTAGTAGCCCTCGTGGTAGCCCTCGTACGGCGCCTGGTACGCCGCCCCCTGCTGGTAGTACTCCGCGCTGCCGTAACCGTTCTGCTGGTTGTTGTACATCCCGACGTCCATAGTCATCATGTTGTCACGGTCACCGTGTCTATCGATAACGAGCTTACATCACACACGACACAGGTCACAGGTTCGGCTATGGCGTCCCGGAATTCGTTGCGTTCGAATTTAAAACGGGCGAAACCAAGCGCGCTGTCGACCGCACGCCCGCACGTCGGCTGTACCGGCGAACACTGCTCGCGACCACGGAATTTTTCTAAACCACACCTAACACTCGGGCGCTCCGTCTCTGTCCCGCGCCGTACAATCTAAGGAGCTAAGGAAGATAGGCTTATCGGAAACGGATTAATGATATAAGTTTTGATAAGATCGCGAGTACGTGATTTTTAATGTTCAGATTTTAGTTTTGTAATTTCCGCACTGGGGAATATGTGAGATCAGTTGTGAGACTAAGGTCGTGCGGCGGCGGGCAGGTAGAGCTTTGTGCTGGAAACTTTTGTCGGTTGGGGGCGGAGCTCGGGGCGGGCGGGGCTCGCGCGCCGGCCAATCGGCGCGCCGCGGCTCGCGCTCCATGTTGGATTGGTCGCGGGGAGATAATAGTGCGAATCTGGGAGGCTGGATGCGGACAGCGGATGTTTTTTTATTTACTTTGTGTTCCGCTGAATGGTCCGGGCCGTCCGTTTACGTGGAACGCTTTAATTTATCCCTGACGTGAATCGATTCCAAGGTTCGCACAGGAGCTCCTCCCGCTCCGGTTCCTGAGAGCAGCTGTCACTGCATATACTGTAACTACTATGTTTCGAATGCGACATGAATGAAATGAATGATGTGGTTCCCTTTTGAGATTTTCGTATTCTCCTTCGAAACTATATGATTCGAAAATATATGACAAGCGGTGACGGTTTTGAATACTGTCACGAAAGGAATATTGTTACACAAAAGATCCTCGATTTGTTGTCACGGCTATTAAAACATGGATATTTCTAGTTTTAGAAAGAATTACTTACTCTTTTCATAAGTTAGTAGGTAAGTAGTACTATCTAGTACTAGTACTAGCTAGTACCTAGCTGGTAAAACTATTAAAAAAAACTTTAGATATAGATATCAACTTTAAGTTGTTAAATATCTTAAAACCCTGAACGATTTCCGATTTGTGATTTTATATGTATATACTCTACCTACTTACTCAATTATCATTTAGTTTATTTTTGTTGCATTTGTTGGCCCTGTAAGGGAAGCATTACCTATATATTTTTATGTAATGATTCCTTTACAATATTATAAAAAAATTTTTTTAAATGTATTCCTTTACAATTTTATAAAGAATTTCTTTTTAAAATGTAAATTTATGGTCCACTTTGCGTGCCGTGGCAACCTGTAATTAAGATGACACTTAGCTTTAAGTTTATGTTTGTTTCTACAATTTTTGCTTGTAGAGTAAAGCCACCAAAGAGTACGCACTACCAAAGAGTACTTATTCCTGTACGCAATTCTATTTTTCCTATAGACACATAAGGGATTGATAAATACTAAGTACCATATTGACTCCATGCACAATGCACGTCAATATGTCACAGGCAAGCAGTTGCTAACAGATTTAATATTATTCAATTAGTAGCACTAAGGTAGTCTTTGGTCGTTCGTGCTCTTTGGTGACTTTACCCTATCAATGTTTGTATTGTTGGTTGTCCTAATAAAAAAAAAATTAAAACATAAATAGTCAACTATTGTTAGTTCAATTATTATCTGTTACCTGCATTTACGAAATAATCAGATATTTAAAGATTACAACCCGTATTACGTAGTAAACCTACGACGATGAAAAATCATGTGTATCGACTGGAGCTATTGGTTGGCTTTGAAGTTATTATCAACCATATAGAAATAAATACATTAAAGCTAGGTAGGGTATTGGCACCAAAGTTCGACAGCAGCCAGTGATCGACATTTTTTTCTTATTTTACTAAAAAAAGGGATTATCAACTGATTTTGGACTTTAGCTTCAATTGAATTCCTACTAATGGAGCTCGATGGCGCAGTGGTTAACGCGCCCGGTCTGCGAGTGCTGAAGTTAAGCAACTTTCGCAAAGGCCGGTCATCGGATGGGTGACCAAAAATGTATCATCTCGAGCTCCTCCGTGCTTCGGAAGGCACGTAAAGCCGTTGGTCCCGGCTGCATTAGCAGTCGTTAACAACCACCGCACCGCACTGGGCCCGCGTGGTGGTTATGACCCGTTCTCTCTATCCATCCATAGGGAAGGCTCGTGGCCCAGCAGTGGGGACATAAAATGAGCTGATGATGATTGATGATGATGAATTCCTACAGACCACCGCTTCCTAACTGTTATTCAGTAAAATTTCAATGGAATTCTATATTATTTATTGACTACTTTAACTGATGTTGAACACTGGGCTCCAAGTGCCAAACACGGCTGTTTCAAATCTTAAGACAACCGTGTACTAGAGCTATTTGTAGCCTAAACCGAATAACTGAGTTGGAATTTTCGTCAGCTACCTAGATAAAATCTTTCTCGTAAGTCAAGTTCTAATTAACTATAATGCATGTAACAAGTTAGTATCTCGAGTTAGCCACTAGGTAGGTAATCTAGCTTGAATCATATAACTTGAAATATGGTCTTACTTAAACCAAGTACTACCTACCTATCGTGTCGTTTTAATAATACATAGAAATAGTAATAGTAATACTAACTTTATTGTGCAGTGTTATACAATTTTTATAAATTGATGTTAATATTTCATATGTCTCACAACATTTCCACCTCTTACATCATAATATAGTAAATTAGACAAATAGGCGAATGTATTGTGAGCACTTAATTAACTTTATCTCGATCGAATACTATCTAAAACGAAAATTTGCTCTATAGGTCTCTCACAATTTTTTTTTGTGGAAAACTGGCATTTTTTTTTATGTACATAAGTAGGTAGGTACCTTTCTTGATAATCGTACCAAAGAGTAGGCATGTAATACCTAACCTTTATACATTATACTCGTATATGATATTGTTAGAAGACAGCTGTTAGTGCAGGCATAATAGCAGAAAAACAACTTACGACTACACTCTTGCTCAGTATCGAATAAGAGCGATTCTCGATCGCTTCGACTGGAAGATGATTTATTACGATTTATTACGAGGCTTTAACGAGGTGGACGTGTTAATGCTCCGACCAGACAGATAACACGCCGCGGTCCGCCCGATAGCTCTAGGGCGGCTCTGGTGTCGATATCGATGTTTCTAAAGTTTATAAGTATCGATAAAACAATATGAAAATTAAGTTAATATTTAGACTATTACCTTGATAGACTGTTTGATTCTTTTCTTTGTCGCACCACCAAAAAAATGGAATTCCCTTCTAGCGCGTATTTCCTCCTTCCTACAACATAGGGTCCTTTGAATGAGATGAGAAGAAACAACTTGCGGGTCGGCAAGGTAGCTGTTCTTGCATCTGGACTCTGTTTCTGAACCCTCTGCGACTGACGTGGCTCAATTTTTACAATTCTACTGTACACGAAACACTATTTCGACAGCAAATATTTTTATAGATTTAAATTATGCAGCTATTTAAATTACATTTATTAAATTCTTAGCATATCATTTTTAATTTAATTAAAATTAACATTAAATAAAAAACAATTAGTGTTTTCAAAGTTAAACACTGCTTATTGACTTCACATGACTTAACATAAAATGACATAGAAATATTATCAAAATCAACTTTCATAAAATTTAACTTTGGACATTTAAAAAATGAACAGTTATAATAATCAGTCTAGAAAACGTGAGAGATATTCATTGGTTGACTTAAAAATTAGACAGCTCCAAAATCACAGCTTTGTTTGACAATCACATAGTGGCTTAGAACACTGAAGGCAAATTGGTTTCGAACAATCACAGCACACTGACCGACGCGTGAGGTCACTGTAGTACTGACTGACTGAATGACTCGTGGGGGCTATATTCGGTCTACCTTAATTCGGATACCTATGTGCTTTCTTCCTAGTGTTAAACCTACCTGACAATAGTTTTAGCAGACAAGACAGACGTTGACTGATGAAAAAGATAAGACAACATACAATTATAATGAATTTCAATGTGTTATAACACTATTGTGCTTTATTATGTGATATTTTTTTTGGTGAATCTCCTTTGCACAGGTTAGAGAAAGCCACGATAGCATAATTGGGAGTGCACCTGACCCGGTAGGTTCAGAGTTAGGTAATACATCGCATTTACAACCTGCTCGAGTGTTTTTTAAACACTTTTCTAAAAACTCTAAAAATCAAAGGTTAACCGCCTCTGTGGTCTAGTGGTTTAGACCCAGAGGTCCCGGGTTCGATTCCCAGCGGGGGGTAAATGTTTGTGTAGGTACTCGGTTTGGTTGGTGGTAGGACTTGTTTGTCCGCCTGACTAGCTACCACCATTATATTTAAATATGTCGCCATAACGTCAATATTTGTAGCATTGTTGTGTTCCGGCAGCTAGAGATAAGATAGCCAGTGCCTCACTAGTTGAGGATCCCGGGTGAAGTGCGCTTCCACCAATTATCCTTATCATCACTTAACATCAGGTGAGATCAAGGCACTGTGCTTACCCGTAAATATAAAAAAAACGCCTCTAAAAACTTTAAAGCATTTAGTTAATTTCATAGGAAGCAATCTCTTCCCAATTACTAATGTAGTGGAATTATTTCATAATACAAATAAGTTTTTGTTAATATTGTATGACAACATATCTACTTCTGTTGCAGAGTACACCGATTATTCTTTGAACATTTCCACAAATATATGTTGTTATCGCCAAAACATTATTTTTAATAAATAATCTGCCGACAACCGACGCCACTATCAGCCTTCTCTTGTTTTCAATTAAGTTGTCGAGTACCGAATGCTGTCTCTATCGCTCACCACTGCATACGTATCTCTCTCTCTCCCTCCTTCTCCCGCGGTAACGGAAGCAGTCTGGTTAGATCTAATGATAAAATAGTGTGAGGGAACTATTTGCTAGAACTAAGGTACCGATGGTCAGATGGCGTAGAAAGGTGCATTTAGGATTTTTTTGCACAAAAAATATAACTAGGTAGGTACTTTTTTAACTTACTAAAAGAAAGCCTAACCAATGGAAGTGGCTTAAAAGAAGGAAAGAAGATAAATAAAGTATGCTTAAGGTTAATAAACTTAACTTTCTGTTTAAGCAAAACGAAAACATATTAGAGCTTGCAAAGTAAAATAATGGTTCAAAAATATTTTAAATAAGTACCCACAACTTTCGAAATAGACAATATAGAAGAAGCCAGAAATATAACACAAGTTTGCACATTAAATACCTAAACGAATCTAACGTGGCAAATAAACTTGTAAAATACTTCAAAAATAAAATACCGAAATTGAAATAGAATTTCTTTAAAAACGAAGACCTCCAAATGGGAAACAACACGACGGCACATCATAAATCACCTGTTGAAAGAACAAAGTTATGGCATAAAAACACAGTAGTCGAGAATAGATCCAAATAGTAGTTCATTCTAGCAAGTTTCTTCTCAGCCGCTCCGACGACATCCCCGTTTTATACGATCAGGTAATAAACCTGGGTCCTTCTAAAGACAAAAGAAAAAAAACATGTTAAGTAAGTACAGTAAAATCTCTTTATTCGCGGGGTATATGTTCCATAAATATGCCGCGAATACAGAAACCGTGAATACAGAATGGTAATTTATATGGGATTATAGGGGATACGTTCCTAGGTGCCAAAATAAAAAACACAAATATATAAGAAAATCAATTTTATTGATGTTATTGAACATTTTGATTAATCATTATCCTCGGGCTTAGGCAATGGTTTGAAGAAGCCTCTTAAAATTAAGACTTCGTTCCATAGATGGATCAATGTTCACAAAGAAATCGCAAAGCTCATTTGCCATTCTTAAACCTTCACTAAGATTTTTCAGAGTAAATGTCACATTTTCAGTGCTAGTGGAAGCCTCTTTTTCAATGAATTTGAACAAATGAAATTTTAGATCCGCGAATAAAGAAATTTTTTGCCGCGAATAAAGAAATTGGGTTGCATTTTTTTAATCCGCGAATAGTGAAAACGCGAATGACGGAAGCGCGAATAGGGAGCTTTTACTGTATGTTTATTAAGGAATCGCCAATAATATTATTAGATACAAAATTTAAACAACATATACCGGAAAGTTAACACATTATCATCATCATCATCAGCTCATTTTATGTCCCAACTAGTATTCCCTATGGATGGATAGGGAGAACGGGCCATAAACCACCACGCGGGCCCAGTGCGGTGCGGTGGTTGTTAACGACTGCTAATGCAGCCGGGACCAACGGCTTTACGTGCACGACGAAGCACGGAGGAGCTCGAGATAATAAATTTTTTGGTCACCCATCCGATGACCGGCCTATGCGAGAGTTGTAACCTTAGCAATCGCAGGCCAGGGTGCGTCGAGCTCCTAGTTAACACATACTGAATTGTAACTCCAATTAGAGGCAACCACGCATGAAAGATACAATTAAAATTTGAAGACAAAACGTAAGAACTAAACCAATAGTCAGTATTAAAAATAATCATTGGTAAATCCGTTTTGTATCAACGTTTAAATTTAACACTGTTTTAAGAATAGTAACAATCCCTATAGTAAGAATTGTTTCGTTTCTATCGTAATTAAATGTTTTTATCAAATAAGAACAAATTGCACTCAAAAACAAACTGAAAATTGAATTGAAGTTTATTTGTCTTTTTTTGTAGAGTGCATTTTATTCCTATTATCCCTGACGTATTAGCTACTTTTAAACAGTAACTACATTCAAATCAACATGTACTTAGGTACCTAAATGTCTTCAGATTAGAAAACTAAGTTTTTATGTGTTTACAATAACTTCACGTGTTAAGTTACGCATTAACTATTTACATAAAATACAGTGAAAAAATTAAACGCCCACCCGACCCAGCCAGTAATCGAACCTGGGTCTTCTGCAATCGGGCGGCTGCACTGACCGTTATGCTACCAGGAAAGCTGACGTAAGCGCTGAATTTTGTCACTGCTTTTTGATTTTTGAAATGCTTTAGAGCGACATTAGTGCCATCTATCCAAAGGTATTTGCAACCGATGGACATGATTCATCTTTGCAGATGAATACCACAAATTGACAACACAACGGTATAGTAAAATTAAGTGTAAAGCTTAAGTGTAGCAATTAACTACAACTGGCCATAAGTATACAAACGAAAGCCTGGTCTACACCGAGAGGATCATTCATCAAACACTAACAAAATATTCACGAACCAATATCCACTTAACATATTCTTAGTCCAGCTCGAGTTGAAAGTGTTACATGTTACCTACATCAACATAATTATAAAAAGTCCCGGCTGGACATGCTTGCTCCATTATTAATCAAGCGACACGTCACAACACTGTGATATCGTTATTCAATAATAACCCGTTCATTTGTGCGCATTAACCCGATTCAGACCTAAACCGAGAGTTAACAAGGCTCATTTTAAAAGTTTGCCGATTCGTTTATATAAGCCTTCCCAGATATGTAGCGATCATTAAAAATTCAAAGGAATATAATCTCTAAGCTGGTTTTTTTTAAAGTCGATTTTGTGTTAGCTTCAATGTTTGCTTTTTAATAGCATGTAAAATGATAGGGCATTGTTTTTGTGTTGGTGGTATGAAGACATCGGCTGTCAGGCTGCTTTCATTGTCCGAAACGCGATAAAGATTGCCTTGCTTTGAGTTAATGTCCTCCGGGGTTTTTGTGAGATTACGATAAAGCGGAGTCATTAAGTGGGTGAGTTAGGCCTCGTTATTTTTGGACGGTTATTAATTCAATTAGATGTAGTGTATTCGGTAGGAAACCGGACGAGGCCAATGAGTACATTAATAATTGGTTTAATACGGTACATTTTAGAATAGAATTAGACCTGAATTGTTTAAGATGGAATTAAATTACAGAGCCATACCAACAAACTTTTGCCACAGACTAAATTATCTCTTCCCAACCACCACTTAGAACATGTGAAGTGGAAAGAGAGCATTTGCATGCAGAGACCTGCATCTCACTTGATAGAAGAAAAGGCTTCTCCAACGATTGTCGGAGACATTAAGAAATGAGTAGGAGTAAAGGTATTGAGTTGAAAGAAAGAAAAAAAAAACTAGTAAAAATAGTATGCTGAGGAAATAAAGACCCATTTAGAACATAAGAGACGTTTCTGCATATGAAATGACTCTACAAGCAACTCTATGTTGATTATTAGTTTATGTTATATAACATTTTGCTCTAGATACAACTTAAAGTAATAGTTTAGATTTTTGTTTATTATTATGCAATTGGGAATAACCCTGGTTATCTATGTAGGTTAAAAAAAGTTTTTAGTTTAAAAAGTTAGCAGTTGAGAATTTTTTTTTTTTTTTTTTTTTTTTTATATTTACGGGTAAGCACATTGCCTTGATCTCACCTGATGTTAAGTGATGATAAGGCCATTTGGTGGAAGCGCACTTCACCCGGGATCCTCAACTAGTGAGGCACTGGCTATCTTATCTCTAGCTGCCGGAACACAACAATGCTACAAACATTGTTATTATAGCGACATATTTAGATAAGATGGTGGTAGCTAGCCAGGCGGACAAACAAGTCCTACCACCAACCAAACCAAGTACACAAAGATGTACCCCCACTGGGAATCGAACCCGGGACCTCTGGGTCTAAACCGGTGGTCTTAACCACTAGACCACAGAGGCGGTTGAAATTTAAAATTTAAAATAAATGAATTTAAAGGTCTTCAAAAATAAAAGTCCCTCCGTTAACGCTGTCATCCGCTTTTTCTAGTTCAATAATTAGAATTTGAAAAGGAAAAGAATTATGGAATGGCTTGCATGAAACCGGTTGCGCAGTGTCGCGGTGGCCATGGGTCTCCAAGCCCCACTTACTTCATTATCATAACCGCCTCACGTATCATATCTAAACACGAAATCTGTAACAAAAATATATTAACAACATATTTTGTTCCAGCCTTCAACATTTAATCCACCCAATTATTTACAACTTTAACAAAATGAGTAATTGCAACGTCTAGTATACTGATCTCGTACAAGCCGCTAAATGACAGACAGACAAATCAATTACTTGCCGTTAATTAATCACGCGCGCCGTCACCCGTTGACGGCGGCTGTCAAGCTGACAGCTGTCACTTTTGTCAGTTCAAGGACTTTCCGCAGTTTGGCGGTGCGCCTTAAAAAGTTTCCATAAAAAATAAAGTTCAAGTTTATTGAAAATGGTTATAAATCGGTTATGTGGTTAAGAACTTAAGTTTTTATCTTCGTATAGGCATTCCATAAATCTTTAAAAATACAATTTAGTTATTTTTTAGGGTTATTTGTTTGAGCAGTGGTTGTTTTAATTTATTTTTGGTTTATTATTATGCTCCTTATTTATCTTTTTTCTTAGCTTAGGTTTGTTATAATATTAATATAAAAGTAAAAAACAAAAGCACATACAAAACATAAAAATATTATAAAAAACGTAACCTAGAGTGCCACCGGCAACGGGGCAGGGCTTAAGCTGCCGGTGGATAGGGCTGCAGAGACAGGAACCTTCGGACTATCCGCGCCGTGTCCAAGAGTACCGCCTTCTGTATCTGACCATCTACATACCTAAGTACTGAGAGTCGGCCATTATCCGGTTCCGAAAAGTCATTCCATTGAATGCAAGTCGTCTTATGTCTAGTGCTATTTCAGTATCGTCATAAGCATAGCAAAATTAATGGATTAGTTCCATCCTATCACGATCTATACTTAGGTAGACTAAGTATCATTCATAAAACAGTATAGTTCATATACTTAGATAACAAATCTATTCGTCCATCACTATAAATCTCCAATAAGTGTCGTTATCATTAGCGCAAAGTTTATTACTGCTCAAACACTCCAGCGCTTCAGGCACCAAGCCGAGGTTCTCACACAGGATCCCACGGCGGTAAATTAAAGTTTTATTGGAGGTGATAAAGTAAAGAGGAGCCGCGCTTTAGATAGTATGAACTTGTGAACGATAAGCCGACTGTACTCTATTGATTCCTTTAAAACAATCACTTCTTTACATTGGGAGGAAGTTCCTCCGTATTATCTGGAGGGGGAAGAAGTGTTGTTGCTAGCGTGGTAGATTTTTTTTTTTGTATTTTTGATATATGAAAACATTTGTCTAAAATACGGTTACCGAAAATGCGAGGAACAATCGCTTTGATTGTTCCTCGCTACTTTTTTTAGTCAAATAAATAACAGACCGATTTGGTCCGTTTATTTTTTTTGAATAAAAAAAGTAAAAACTTTTTCTTTTTTTTTTAACTTTTTTTTAAGGGTGGTCAAGGTGTTATAAGCATCTCAAAATCATACCTACATACCTTGGTATGTAGCTAGCTAGCAAGCTAGCGTTGATTGGTATCAACGCTAGCTTATGATAAAACACTGTATGCACTCATTTTTAGTTTTACCGCGGTTCTTCTCTGTATATTACCTACATAAAATTTACAAAGTAAAACTTGTAAAAACTGTCGTGTGTACAAAAAATTAAGGCTTGAAATAATTTTCCAAACGTTGCGATAATAATTAGTTAATTTGATTCTTACCTAAGTCTGCCCAAAAGCATGTTTTTATGATCATTTTTTTAATAAAATAGTCGAGCTTTTATAAGCCCTATACACTTACGCTTATATTTTGGCAAATATTACTCGTAGGATGATATAAAAATCGGAAATATTACGCTTACCTTTTGTATTTTAAAAACATAACGAAAATTAAACAAACACATATTATTTTACGTCCTGTACCTTACACCAGTATTTTAGTAGTCCAATCATTACTTTTTAAATATTCCCGCTTACCATAAAACCTCAAATACAAAGAACGATCACATGAAAACATTTCAATAATTAATCCAAAATACATGAGACAAACTAAGTATTACATAAGTACTCAATATTTATTGCAGCCATAATGTTTTACAAAGATGTTATTTTGCATATTTTAGTTAGATATCAACTTGTACTTTTAACAAATTAATAACCCCAGCTAATACTAATACTAATTACAAAAAACTTATTAAATAAAAATTACTAAAAAACTAACTTAAATTTTCCTATTGGTATCTAACTAAAACGTTTGTAATCTAAAATATCTGTTTATGTAAACATAATATTTTCAGCTTATATGTTTATATAAACACGCACATATGTTTATTATATTTTGTCGTCATCAACACTTTATTCAGCACATGTGAAATGTTTTGCTCCTATAGTTACAAGATTCTCTCCTCCGGCCGCAACTGCCCCGACGTGTCTCGGCAAGCGCGGCGTCCCGCGGGACGGCGACACGCCCGGAGGAGCCATTCGTCTTGTCCCAGGTACGTGTCTCGGTTCACGGCCAGCTGGGGGAGGGGGTCTCCGCTTAAAGATATTGCTACACTTCCTTCAATATAATAATGTATGGAAATATTATAATGTATGGTGTTTTATATACATTAAACTAAATTCTAAATGATCTACTATTTATTAATACGTGAAGCAAAAATTTTGTACTCGTTTTTACGAAAATTGCGCGGACGGAGGAGTATGAAATTTCGCACACTTATAGTTTATATAGAGAAGGTTATCCGAATGTTAATATTTTTTAAAAATTGTGCATAAAAATACATTAAATCAACAAAAACAACATTACACACACTACCATGTATTTGACACACACGTATTGTTTGTCTTTAATGCGGCTGACATCTGTCAATGCCAATCCCAAACTCACATTCTATCTTTTTTAATTTTTCATTGTTTAGGATACAATCCGTGCAGCCTTAATAAAATTACGGTCGAATTTCGACCACTGGGCGACCACTAGTTATATTAAATCGGCAAATGTAGTGTAGGACGCCCTCAGACTAGGAGGAGCGATGATCTTCGCAAGGTGGCTGGCAAGAGCTGGATGAGAGTAGCCGCGGATCGTGCTCGGCGGCGTGCACAAGGAGAAGCCTATGCCCAGAAGTGGACCAGTATAGGCTGATGATGATATTAAATGGAGAAGCTCGATGGCGCAGTTGATAATACGCGCGGTCTGCAATGCTAAAGTTTAGCTACTTTTTAGCAAAGACTGGTTATCGGATGGGTGACCAAAAATGTATCATCTTGAGCTCCTCCGTACTTCGGAAGGCACGTAAAGTTAGTTAGCCGTTAACAACCACCAAACTGCATCGGGCCCGCGTTTGTGGCCCGTTCTTCCTATTTGCCCACAGGAAAGGCTCGTGCCTCAGCACTGGGGACATAAAAGTAGCCAGCGAAGATTAACAGAAAGTTACTCTTTGGGGTAAACATTACAATATCTCCTTTTGCGTGCCTGCTAGTAAATATCTTAATTTTTTTATCAAAATTATATTACACCTGCATAAAAGTTATATATTTACGAACCTTCACTTATAATGATTATATTATCAAACATTATTATAGTAGGTAGGTATTGCAAAAAAGATAAGAGAGAGGTAGCATTGTAACAAAAACGGTTTTTTTGGAACTCATTTGGTGTTTTTAATGAAACAGTTGATACCTATTTTTCTTAAATTTAGTTTATATGTTATTTTTTACAATTTGTTTTCATTATTGGTCCTGTTTATAGTAAAGTAGGAGCTCGATGGCGCGAAGAGCTCGATGGCGTGAGGAGCTCGATGGCGCAGTGGTTAATGCGCCTGGTCTGCGAGTGCTGAGGTTAAGCAACTTTCGCAAAGGCCGGTCATGGGATGGGTGACCAAAAATTTATCATCTAGAGCTCCTCCGTGCTTCGGAAGGCACGTAAAGCGGTTGGTCTCGGCTGCATTAACAGTCGTTAACAACCACCAATCCGCACTGGGCCCGCGTGGTGGTTTATGGCCCGTTCTCCCTATCCATGCATAGGGAAGGCTCGTGCCCCAGCAGTGGTGACGTATATGAGCTGGCGATGATAGTAAAATAAATAAATATAAAATAAATGCAGGTCCATAAGAAATGTTTCATTATGACCCGCGCTTTCACCAGCATCATAGTGTGATGTGATGTTATATAGCCTATAGGCTATTTATTGAGTAAGGCTATAGCCTCACTCAATAAATGGACTATTCAACACAAAAATAATTTTTCAATTTGAACCAGTAGTTCCTGATATTAGCGCGTTCAACCAAACAAACAAACAAACTCTTGAGCTTTACAATTAGTATAGATATAGATTAAATCTTTGTGAAAAGAGTAGTCCTATTATAGTTGTTACAAAAATCTCATCAAAAAGTGTATGTTCGATTTCTCTAGCAACTCTATATTAAGTTAAATCATCACCAGCCAGTAGTCCCACAACTCTGGGCACAAGCCCACAAACACACCATCGCTTGTTGCTCAATTTCTTCATAAGAATGTGTAGTCCATTGATAACATTAAACGAAGTAAAAGTGGGTAGACAAGTTGAGGACGGTTGGAAACTAGGTATCCTCGCATCTGGATTCTGCTTCTGCTTAACATCGGGCAGAGCAGATTCATTTGCCTAACTTACTTTATAAAAAATGGTGTTGAAAGTACCTACTTCTTGTGCTTTAAGGGCGACGCGTCCCTGCGCCTTAAACGGAAGTACGTCACCCGATAATAAGTGTGATAACCAGATAGCGGTGATAACGGCGGCACGTGATTTATACTGCGTTTAAACTTGCTTATCGACGGCACTGATTTAAGTCACTTTAGCCATAATACATGACTGAGCTGGATACGATGAAGAAACATTTCGAAACCGCATATGCGATTCGGATTCAATTGTATTTCAATGTTATTGCAAATGTAAATTCTCTCATGTGTCCCATACACAAAAGAGGCTTTATTCCTCTAATTTATTTGTTGTAATACATGATGAATTTTTTCTATAAATAATAATGCCATTATTTATCCCTTTAAAAATCTTTATCCCCACTGCTGGGGCACGAGCCTTCCCAATGAATGGATAGGGAGAACGGGCCATAAACCGCCACGCGGGGCCAGTGCGGATTGGTGGTTGTTAACGACTGCTAATGCAGCCGATACCAACGGCGTTACGTACCTTCCGAATCACGAAGGAGCTCGAGATGATACATTTTTGGTCACCCATCCGATGACCAGCCTTTGCGAAAGTTGCTTAACCTCAGCACTCTCAGACCGGGCGCGTTAACCACTGCGCCATCGAGCTCCACAAAACTACACTTACAAAAACTAAATTTTACTTTATTTATTATTATTTGGGGCTTTTTATAGTTTTGACGTCAATATGTGTCTGTGAAGGCCTATATAATATTATGAATAAATTACTAAATAAGTGACTTGACTTTTAGAAAACGAAAGAATTAACAAAAAAAAACATAACAAACAGTCACACTTTACAACAATCTTTCTCTATCTAAGTCCAATGACGCTGAAAATGCAGCCTAACACAATCATCACTCTCACAAAAAAAAAAGAAAATTCTTTTCTTTAAAGAAAAATGAAAATTTTCAATAAAAACTTCTTTCTTAGGAAAGGTGGTGAGATACAATTATTTTTCAGCCAAAAACCTGTGCATGCATGTCGTTTTCGTGTCTCGTTTTTTATCTTAGCTAAGTTTACAATTTTGAAATCCGGGATTATATTCGATATTAATAGGTACCTGCTGAATACGCTATCGGCGATCGTCTCCCGATACGGATAATTGACTTAGCACGCGTTATCAATCCAAATTCCTTGATTGTTGACGCGGCGCGCGGTGAGCTGATAAGCGATCACAAACCGTGCTATACGTGTGATATATCATTGTTTACGTTTGTTTGTTGCAGCAAATTTTGCATCCCAATGATTTTTAACTAGTCGACACCTTACTTAATTATTGTATACCTTATATTTTTGTTCTTATTACTAGATCCTTCAATAAGTCCCGAGACTTACTTGGAGATGGCGCATATATTAAAAACTCTTTTGATTTTTAGAAAGTACTGGCCATCAAATGATACGTTTCAATTTTTTTTGAAAATTGTTTTAAAAACTATTTAAATATTGGTTTACAGATATTTAAGTGACGCTGCTTTATTAATTTCAAAACTGATGGAAAAAGTAAAATTTAAATTTAAAAAAAACAAAAAACCCGCCTGCGATAAAAATAATAACTAAATAGAAAATCAACTGAAAAGGCCGGAACAAGATAAAAATTCAATAATTACATAAAGCCAGCGAAATAAATCGAAACAATATCAAACATAAGTATATATACAATTAAAAATATCAATATGGTAGTCTTTCGAAATTTTATGCAACATCATACATACCCCTTCTTGAAGAACAGTACCACCATACCTTCGTGCCACGTCTCTAGCGTTCTGCCCCCTAGTACGACGGAATTAAATAGCTTCTGAAGAGCTACGAGTACCGGTCTTCTGCCTGCTTACAGAAGCTCGGCCGTAATTCCGTCAGCACCTGGTGCCCTGCCGTTCTTGAGCTGTTTGAGAGCCATACTAATCTACAATCTACAGGCTGATGTCCGGGATGTCTTCGGTGTAGTGCCAGGTTAACTTAGCTCTAGGGTCTTTAGCTAAGCTTTGTACAGGTGGCTGTGTGGGTGTGTAAAGCTGTTTATAGAACTTCTCGACCTCTACAACATCAGACCTGGTCGTGACAGTTCTGCCGTTTTCAGTGTCGTCAGTTGGCACTGCCCAATACCCAGATCTCTTGCGAATACTTTTGAGCCTTTGTTCCGCTCTATGGCCTCTTTAATACGGTTAGTATAAATCAACGCGTTTCGCGAGTCATAACCTTCGAGATCTGCCTATTTAGCCGCCGAAACTGAGACATCACCTGAGGAAAGCAGAACCATTGCGCGCCGCTCTTCCATTAGTTTTAGGGTATGGTCTGAGAACTTTTTGGTTCCTTTTGCACGGTGGGTTTTAAAGAACTTGGACCCAACCGTTTGGACAGTATCCACAAACCTGTTGCTGTATTCGTCCATATTTTCGCAATCATTTAGGCACTCGAAGGAATTCTGTAATTCGAGCTGAAAGCTTTCGGGGTTTTGGATTTGGATGGGTGCAGGACGGAGCGAAGACCTTATCAATCGACGTCTTTCCAGCTTAACGTTGAAATTCAATGTGCCTCTTACTAACCGGTGATCGCTCGAACGGAAACATATAAATAGCGAATATTGCTTGGGATTATTGGAGCGGTTAAAGTACAAAATCGCGGAAAAACGGCCTTAAATGAAGAAAACAAAGTAATCTTTCACCAGGACAATGCGCCGTGTCACAAGTCCATGATAACGATGGCCAAATTAAACGAATTGGGCTTCGAATTACTTCCTCATCCACCGTATTCTTTAGATCTGGCCCCCAGTGATTACTGGCTGTATGCAGACTTAAAAAAAATGCTCCAGGGCAAGAAATTTGACTCAAATGGTGAAGTAATCGCAGCGACGGAGGCTTATTTTAAAGCCAAAAATAAATCTTTTTACACTCATGAAATAGAAAAGTTAGAAAAGCGTTGGAAAGACTGTATTGCAGTTGAAGGAGACTATGTTGATGGATAAAATGTGATTTTTTCAAAAAAACTTTGTTTTAGTATTTAGTCTCAGGACTTATTGAACCAAGTGTTATGTTTTAGTAGTACGAGGCGTTAAAAGTTATTATTTTTTAAATATTTTAGTAAGCACTTGACCTTCATCTCATCTGATGTTAAGTGATGATAAGGCCCAAGGTGGAAGCGCACTTCACACGGAATCCGCAACCACTGAGGCACTGGACATGTACAGATTTTGTGCACTACGCACTATGCCTGCGATAGTGTTGTTAAAGATTTTCATCATCATTATCATCATTATCTCAGCCAAAAGACACCGACTGCTGGACAAAGGCCTCCCCCAAGGATCTCCACAAAACGATCGGTTTTATGCTGCTCGCATCCAGCGGCTTCCAAACATTTTAAATACATACTTTAAAATAAAAACTTTTTTATTTATGGATACCTACATTTTGATTAAATTTTGTTGCGAACAAATTACAATTTGTGTGCACCTGACTCGGATTGTCAGAGAGTGGGTGTATATCCCGATTGTGGAATTGTTTTCAACAATTTTTCCCAATTGAACATTTTTTTACTAGTTTACTGGCGTTTTGATTTATATTTTATTTTATCCTGAAGTTTTGAACCCGTAACTGAGTCACTGGAGATTGCGGGAAAAAGAAACGCGAGTAAATTTGTAAGACGTGTTTCATTTCAATGCGTGTGTGTGTGTTGGCGTTAACTTTAGAAAACAGTATGGCTGTTTTAAATATTTACCTAACAAAATACGTAAGTCGTTGAAGTCTTTACAACTGGGAGTATTTGTTCTTAAAAAAGGTTCTAAATTATTAACAAAATCATGAAGTGGTTTGACATCTGTATTTTTAACGTGATTCCGAGTTTCCGAATTTTGGAAAATACCATGTTGCCTAAGTCAAGAAACGAAAAAATTCAGCTATGAGATGTTGACCGTTCTTTAGTTAGCCAGGTCTTCGTTTATAATGAATATTTAATGAATTTTTAGTTATATAATGAATATTATATAAATGTAGATAGATAATTAAAACTCAAACCGATTACAGTAGTGACAAGGCTGTTGATAATTAGGTACTAGTGAATAAACTAGAATTAACAATCTACAGATATCGTATCGTTGCATGCAGCATGCAGCCGTGTTACACCTGAAGGAAAAATAAAAACATAACTCAAGAAGAATGTTATTTCTAGATTTTTAGACTTCCATCAAAAATAAGCTGGTGATGGTGTGATGATGATGATGGTTGACGGTTTTACTCTAACTTACTTAAAACTTTTTAATAAGAATATAATCGGAAAATGACACCTGTTTTTGAAAGTGGGCGGCCAGATTCCGATACGAAAAAACTGGAGAAGTAAGAAGTCCAAACCCAAAGTAAAACCACCAACAAAGAAACCTGTAAAGAAAGTCACTAAGGAGGAAGTTGCCGAAGTTGGGACAAATTGACAAAATGGATATATGATAGAAAAACATGTTTTGTATAGTTAAGTAAATATATATTGTAATGTTACTCTATGTAGTTTGTATTTGCATGTTGGCATATGGCCATGTTAATATAGTAGATAATATACTACTCAAAACAAAATAAGGGCCACGAGGTATTTTGTCTGTACCATGAAAATAATAAAACCAATATTAATTTTTTTGTCTCCATAACGAAAACTAATGTTGTTTTTACCGTGTAGACCAATAAATTTATTCCAATAATAATGATTAAAAAGTTTATTTGCTTTTGAAAGAAAAAACACATTTAAGGTTAAAAATAAAAACAATGTAAAGTTACTGAAAACAAAAGAAAATACTCCATGCTCATCTTTTAGTAACGGGTATGCCCCCCTCGTTTCGTTACGCACTCCTGAAGCCTGGAGTGCATGCTCTCAATCAAATGCCTGACATTTTCCATTGGAATCTCTTCCCAGGCTCTTTTAACAGCGTTGATGAGTTGCTGTTGGTTGTGGATTTCGTGATCACCGTCTCTAACTCTTCGTTTCAACTGATCCCACATGTGCTCTATTGGATTTAAGTCCGGACTGTTCGCCGGCCACGGCAAGACTTGAATTTGAGACGCTTCCAGTACAAACCGAGTCGCTTGAGCCGTGTGTGCACGAGCATTGTCTTGCATCAAGATGAATCCAGGACCCGCTCGCTGGGCAAATGGGATCACATGTGGTCTGACGACTTCCTCAATATATCGCTGAGCAGTAACAGTACCCTCATTTAAAATAGCGAGCTCAGTTTTGCCGTGTAAGCTTATCCCGCCCCAAATCATTACATTTGGATCACCAAAACGATCGACTTCATGGATGCAGGCTTCTGAAAATCTCTCGCCGCGTCTTCTCCATACTCTAATACGCCGATCGTCGTTAAAAAATTTAACTTTGCATTCGTCTGTGAAGAGCACCATGCCCCATTGGTTTATGTCCCAGTCCAAATGTTGACGGGAAAATCTTAAACGATTTGCACGATGATTTCTGGTTAATGGAATACGGACAACTCGCCTTCTTGATGCCTGCTGGTCTTCATGCAATCGATTACGAATAGTTTGGTCACTGACACGAGTACCCGTTGCGAGCCGTAAACGATTTTGCAGCTTGCGGGCCGTCGTTGTGCGATCTCGGCGCGCACTTAATCGAATGTAACGATCCTCTTGAGCTGTTGTAATGCGAACTCTGCCCGAACCAGGTCTTCTTCTAACACTGCCGGTCTCTTGGAAACGATTCCATAGATTTTGAATAGCTCTTCGAGAAAATCCCAATTGCAAACCCACAGATCGCTGCGAATGACCTTCTTCAATCATTGTAACGGCTCTGGTTGCTGTCAGCGAGTCCATATGACGCCTGCGTGCTTGTGGCATATTGCAAAAGATGTTTCTGACTCGAGATATCAATGAACTTTGATAATTTCTAATAAACCAAGAAGCTAAGGAAAGCAAAACGTCAAAGAAAATGCAATCAAAATTTTCAAAAATAATTTTAAATCAAATTTTATTTAAAATTGTTGCCAGCATTAGATGAATACTACAATATTAAAAAGTTTAGGTATCAAAGAGTTTGTATGCTCAATATTTTACTACTTTCAATATGTAAATGTTTAATAATTTACACCAAAATGAAAAAATACCTCGTGGCCCTTATTTTGTTTTGAGTAGTATATAACCTGTGAGCCTTACTAATTTGTTCCCATCATGTAAACTCCATTCAAAATCAAAGTTAAGGGACAAAATGATTACACTTTGTTTATAAGTATTGAGGTTAAAGACATTGACAACAGCCGTCCTCACCTTGCCAACCCTCGAGTGGCTTCTTCACACCTCTTTGACCTCTCATCTGCGGCAAATCCTGATCAGTGTCCTAAACAATTAAAATTGTATTGTATCTGTATTCACAGCAGGTTAAAAAACCCCATCTCGCATAAAGGATC
>CAUJAO010000012.1:0-26463 GCA_963082485.1 Eudonia mercurella
AAAAGACAGTGTTATTGCTATATAGACTTTATTATTTACCAACACCTAGAGTAACCTTAAACTGGTGACCCCGAGCGTTTAAATAATAATATAGTGGAAATTAAGGTGAACTGTAATAGTGCGAAGTGACCGGAAGCGACTCCCTGCAGTGCCAATAATTATAAGCAGGTAAAATGGCAAGGAAAGAAGATCCGGCGGGTACAAACGGCAAACAAACGGCGGTTACAAACAATTGACATGGATTACGGCTGTGAACCCTGGTAGGTATTTTATAACTTAATTTATTAATTATAGAAATGCAGTCGTATCTATTATGACACAGGTCATAGAGCATATTCATCTCTAGCTGTGTGCGTCTTTGATTAATTGTGATAAGTTTATAATTTTTAAGGAGCTGTTTATACGAAAGGCGACACTTAAAACATTTATATTGCATTGTACGTAAGAATTTTCTTTGAACACTTTCTAGAGATTTTATATATTTATGATAGAATGGGTTCCAAATGGGTTTTTAAAAGTTTTTATTCTATAAAACAGTTAACAAAATTCACAGCTCTGAATTGCGCCTAATCGCTAATAGCCCATAGAAAGAAATAAAAGAATTTTTCACACCAAACTCAAGGCCATCAGGTACCGCTTTATTTTCGGTAAACTAATGTCGTGCATGATCCACATAACGTTGAAGTTCCGTTCTTCGTTCATTAAATCGCCTAATAAAAATATTAAATGGTTGTGTACGCGATTGTACGATGTTGCTATTGTATGGAAAAACGAAGTTGATAGAAATTTTCATAGAAGCACCGACAAATTCTGGCGTTTGTCGACAAATTCCGACAAATTATCCACAAATTATTGGTGTAATCAGATCTTCGCTACGACGCGTAGTTTCAGAGACAAGGTGGCCACGCCAGGATGAGCACTCATCCTGGCGGGGCCACCTTGAACCTCTTATAACTTTTGAACGATGGACCGACAAATTCGGAGATTTCACGACAAATTCCGACAAATAATTGGTGTAATGAGATCTAGTTTCAGAGATACAAGGTGGCCACGCCAGAATGAGCGCTCATCCTGGGCCGGGGCCACCTTGAACCCCTTATAACTTAAACGGTGGTCCGACAATTCTGAGATTTCACAACAAATTCCGACAAATTATCTATAAAGTCAGATTTCCAGTCAGTGATGGTAGCCACGCCATAATGAGCCACACTTCGAAATACTATCTATAAAGTCAGATTTTGAGTTTGAACCATGGCAAGATGAGTCACACGATGGAACTATGACATGGCTAGAAAAAATGAGCTAAAGTGCTATAGTTTAGTGAATGCTGGTGTGGTGTGGCGGTGCTGTACGACGACGTCATCCCAGAGCAGTGCCACAAACTATCTTAAGTATCTCCGAAAATACTTACTTTGGCCATAAAGGCGAAGGGTAAGGAGAAAACATGTATACGAGGTGACTTTAGACATGTTTCCTGGTGAACATCAGGATGACGGGTGTACGTCAATAAACAGTGATTCTATACACATGAAAGCAATGTGAGGAATGTGCGTAAAATTTAAAGCAATGTGCTTTTTAAAAACCAGAGTTATTTTAGAAAGTTAGTGAGCCGCCAGCCTGTTATCAGAATGACGGGTGTATTTTTAATACGAGCAAAATACTTACTATCTAAGGATGAAAACATTACCGTAGCAATGTGCTCGAATGTACCAAAAGCAGAATCAGATGCGGAGAAAGGTTTAAAAGTAATTTTGAAAATAAAAATTCAAAAACTTTACGCCTGCTGATTTCATACAGGCAATCCGGCGAATAGTGGAATTTAATATTCCCACCACAATCATACACGAGAAATGCGTGAATTCGGCTGTCTGGAATTGAAGCCCGTATACCTAATCAGTCCACTTCAAAAGAGTTGTCAAACTATTCTCTATCTAATAATGTGATTAGTAAAAAATGTATGTATGTGGAGGCTCTGCGTCACCAACATGCATAGCGGAATCCATATACATACAATTATACATGGTATTTAATAATAAAAGGAAAAATTTGGAAATTGTTATCTCGTTTGCTTATATTGTTATCTCATTCACTGCAAGAAACTCCAGTGGCATAAATGTTTTAGTTCATCCTTAGATAGTAAGTCATTTGCTCGTTTTAAAAATACACCCGTCATTCTGATAACAGGCTGGCGGCTCACTAACTTTCTGAAATAACTCTGGTTTTTTAAAAGCACATTGCTTACATGTGTATATAATCACGGTTTATTGACGTAGATACACCCGTCATCCTGATGTTCACGTTTCCTGGCTAAAATTTAAAATGTGAAGCTTCGAAAATAATATATGCTTTAACCATATCCTGAAGCTCTACCTGTAGGTTCGAAATACTTGCGGTTAGCTTTATTTTATTAGCACTCAGAACTAATTTGAAATGCTAAGCTCTGTATTTATTTTACACACATTTTTTGTCAGTTTGACAAATACGTTTAAAGTGAAACTCGATATAGATATTTCTATAAATAAATAAATAAAAAACTTTTAATTCAGACCATGGTCCATATTCAGTTACAAATTATTACATTAAATTATTAATTTGAATTTGAATTTAATGATATAGTTTGTACCTTTTTCCATTTGTTACGAACAGTAATAAAAAATTAGAATTTTTAGCGTAAATCTATTTTCTCCTACTATAAACGTAACTACGTATTTGCTCGCAAAAAAGTTTTCAGGCGTTTAGTTGTATAGAATACGACATTGCCGTACTGTGCGATGCCTGGCCCGTCATCCGTCTTTACATCAGTTACCAGTTAAAATTTTCACGACGTACAGTACTAATAAAGGTCAAAAATTGTCTAAGAAAAAACAAAGTTAAACTATAGTTAATAATAATAAAAATAATAGTATATAATACAAGAGTAGACCTGTTCACGAGTAGTATAGATCGCGCCAAACTTCTAGTCCCCTCTGAAGTTGGCGCGATTCGCGTCGCAGTAGTAAAAAATAGGCGTCAGTGGGGCGAAGGCGGGGACGAGCGGCAGGGCCTGACTGTACAGCTGCGCAACGAAGCAACTTCAGAGGGGACTAGAAGTTTGGCGCGATCTATACCTATGACATGAATCGGCCAATAAGGGAATGTATCACATGCAATGCACAGGCACAGGCCACCACCGCGCACCGCAGAGACAATAAAGAGAGCATGCCACACTCAGGCTACTCTAAATAAAAACTTAATGAAATGTTTAACGCAACATAAATATTGTTTGTAATTTTCTACGAGCAATAACAAATAATTTTTCTTAAGTCCTGGAATCTCCGTTTAAATACGTGATAGTGCAGATATATAATTTGAAATTATCGAATAGTTCTCTTCTGAAATATTCTAGACAAGAGTTCTCAGTCCTGTGTAACTCTTGTAAGCGTCGGAAAATTTTACAGTAATTTGTTCACGTCCACAGATACGTCCACAGACCACAATAATAATCACCTGCGCCTAATAATTCCGCGGCCACTTTCAAAAGCCTGGCGGGCCGCAGTTTGAGTATGTCTGCCTTAGATCGAGCCCTGCCACCAAGCAAATCGAGCGAGTGCATGGACCTCCCGCTGGAAATGAAACGTGACCTTTGGGTCAGTGACCGGTAGCTTAAACAATACACACTACAACGTCGGCTAAAGTGATAATCCCGCCCGAGCCCAGCAGTGAGCCGCTTACATAGCACTGGTGTCTGGTGGCCAGGCCTGTTCCCGACGCTGCCGCGGCGATCCATTGCAGTTTTCGGCTTCGTAGGCCGATGTGATTTTTGGTAAAATAAATCAAACAACGTAATTCGATCACATTTGTATTTATTTATAATTGTACGAAGATATCAATAATTTACTAAAAAGAAGGCAGTCGCACTTGTCGGTTACAGTTGTCGACATTCAATCGGATGTAATTGTTCACTCAACGCGCAACTTAACTATATACGAGATACAAGGAGAACATAAACACAAAAATGTGATAAATAATAAAATTATTATAATTATATTTAAATTAACTTAAATGTAATGTTATGCGACTTAGCTGGAACACATTATAAATTAATAAGCAAAACGGGGCACACCCTATGCATCCCACTTTTTCTATTTTAAATATCCATCAATGATGATTGTGAGAGATATTTTTTCAACTATCCCATATCCCCCCCCCCCCATCAGACACTTTGTAGATTGCTAGTTGTAAATAACAGTACGAAAAAGAACTTGCAAACATTTATTAGTGCTCAACTTATTACCAACCAAGTCGATAACATTTCTGGGTAAACCTTTTGCAATAACCTGTTTTCTCTAAACAATAAGTAGTCAGAAGATCTTCCACATCTGACGCATTTACCAGTTAGCATTATTTCTTCATCTGAGAGATATATTTCTACTCCTGATCGAGTATATCAATACTCGATATTACAAAGAAAACATCAATATGAAGATACCTGCATGGGATAACACCTCGGTTATACAATTCATGTATGCGGGAGACTGGTACATGACCCGCCTCAGCAAATGTCATTTGGTAATTTTAGTTAGGAAAACTAAGATACAATTCTAACCATTGTAGCTTAGTATTCCTAACTAAAGTTTTATAGTTTAGGAGATAGGATTTCTCTATTTTCCAGCGTACTATATTTTTTTAAATTTTTGATTGAGCAAAGTTGCGACTTAATTTTAACTTTGGGCGGCGCTAACTCTTGAGATCCCGCGTTCGATTCCCGGTCGGGTCAATGTCGAAAACGAACTTTTCGATATTGTGTCGGGTCTGGGTGATTACACTTATTGAATGTAAAATTAAATAATATTGGCATGCAAATTTTATAAAAACCTTATTGTAATGCCCGACTAGGGCAACTGTTTGGACTAACAATCACAATTTCACCAGTCATTATACAATGTAACAGTTATGCAAGAAAATGAACTAAACTATGTTCCATTCTATTGTAGTATATACGTATATTACGTATGCTTATGATAGGTTCATTGTCATAGTTATATATCGATCTTCTCATGTAATTGAGTCATTAATAAATGTTATTCCAAACTATCATCTCGTTTACTTTGACTCCCGAGCTGCCAACCTTATATGGCGACCCTGCCATTCAAGGCGCTCTGCCGGAGTTCGGTCGCGCGTATTAAGTAACCAGTAAACCAGTGAAGTCATATATAATAAATATTAAAATGTGTCGATCTACTGTGGAAAAAGACGAGGTTTTCTTAAACCAAAACGCCGTTGGGACTAACTCCCAAGAGTACCACCTGTCGAACATCAGCATTATCCTGGTGCTCATATGCACTATGATCGCTATTGCTGGACTTTTTGGGCTTTATACACTGTACAGAAGATGTCACCATACATGGATCCGGAATGAGGTATTGGCACAATCCTTGAGGCGTTCCTTTCGGAGACCGATCCGGGAAGGCCGTGTTTGCTACGAGTATGACCATCGTCCAGAACCGATACAAGTGAGTGGAAAAAGTGGGGGTGTATAATATACAGTGGTCGATCGGTAAGAACAAACATTTTAAAAGGTTAATGTGACTGTTACAGTGCTAAATAAAGTATATTTTAACTTTCGTAAATCATGCGTGGTAAACCTACGACTGTTTATTTCTATGATTAAGGAGCGGTTTTGTTTCTCATCTAATTTAAGATGCTATGCTAATGCTAAAATAGTTTTGTACGTCTATATAAATAATTTACCAATTTTTTATTGTTGTTATTAAGATGCATTGTCAAATAGATTTTATTGAATTAATGTAATGTTTTGATGGCTAATGAAATTAAAGATATTTATGTTAAACTTAAACAAATTAAAGAAAATTTGATAAAACTAAGTTACGCTAGACGAACTAGATTTATTTTACAACAAAAATTAAATGAGACAATTAAATTAAGAGAACAGTTCGATGAGTGTTGTAACATTATTTCAAAACAAATTGAAAAGAAACAAATTCATAGCCATGTTTTAAAAGAAATACATTCATATTGCGACTGGATTAAAGAATTGTATGACCAAATAGAAGTTTTTTGTGCTAAGGATTATAGCTCTGTATGTACTGTCGGAGGTATTGAAAGTAGAACCACCATGGAGTCGTTTGATTTTAAAATCGCGGTGTCGATGTTGCCAAAGATGACCGATGAGGAATATGTTACCAAAGACCTCATAGATAACATAGATTTGTACAGCTCCGCGCTCAGTGAAGAAGGTAATGTAATGTTGATTAAATTTGTGTTAAAATCACGTCTTAGTGAAAATGCAAAGTTAAAATTGTCGAATTCATATGATACATGTGAATCTCTGATTAAAGACATGCGTGAGCATCTGCTCACTAAGAAATCTAGTACTTCTATATACAATAAGTTAGTACGAATTAAACAAGATGCTATTTCCGTAGATGATTATGGAAAAAAAATTCAGCGACTATTTACCGACTTGACGATATCCCAAGCTGACGGTGACGAAGATAAGTATAAAGTCCTGTGTCCTATAAATGAAAAGCTCGCTATTGAAAGCTTCACCGATGGGTTGCGAAATCGTCAACTCAGTACAATTATGTCAGCACGTGATTTTACTTCCCTTAAGGATGCCATTAGAGCGGCGAAAGATAAGGAGGCGTCGTGTAGTCGACAAAACCCGGAGCCGTCCCTCTATTTTGGGCATCGAGGACAAGGTAATTATAGGTATACCCGGAGAAATTATAATAGGGGTAATTTTGTCCGACCCTTCCGACACTTTAACGTACAATATTCGCGAGGTAGCACCACCAGCCAAGGTAATTACGCACATAAGTCAACTTTAGCTCGCTCTCTCGACCAGCAGCAGCGTGGCAATCGTAGTTATAACCAAAGAGGCTTTTATCGCGGTAGGCAAGGCCGTAACTTTACTCGTACTCATAACGTACACTATTTGCAAAACGACGTAAATATAAGTAACTCTGAGCCGAATCAAAATTCAGAAGTACCACGTAACGAATCCATGCAGTTTTTTCGATAATTATTTTATTTTAGCATGTGATTACAATAGTTCAATTGAATTCTCAGTTCAAGATGCCAAATATGGATTTCTAATAGATTCCGGTGCATCATTGTCAGCGTTGAAATATGAAACTGTCACACGTTGGAATGTTCCAGTGCACACCGATCGCATTAACATAAATGGTATCGGGGGCAAAGTTCAATCAATTGGTTATGTTTTTATTACACTGGAAATAAATGGACAGGAGTTTGTTCACAAATTTTACGTAATTAAATACTTACCGTGTATGCAACATGGAATAATTGGACGAGACTTTTTGCAAAAATACAAAGCTATTTTAAACTTTGAGAATAATACAATTTCCTTAAGTAACCGTAATAATAATTTAACTTTAGACATGATTAATGGTTCTCTAGGCAAAGGAAGCTATTTAAGCATTCCGGCGAGATGTGAAAAAATTTACTTTATAGATTGTTGCGCTGAAGATGAATGCGTAGTATTACCCAATGAGTTATGTGCAGGAGTTTTCTTAGCGGGAAGTATATGTAAGCCTGAAAATGGTAAAATTAGTGTACAAATATTAAACACGCGTGAAAATGAAGTAAACCTTAGCTATTTTAGACCGGAAATACACAGATTATCGGAATATGATATATGTAACTTTGAAAAAAGTAGTAGTATTGATAGTAATAGAGTTCGTAAAATGTTTAATCATTTAAATTTAGATCATTTGAATAACGAAGAAAGCGTATCAATTCAAAATATTTGTGCCAAGTTTTCGGACGTGTTTTATTTACCTGATGATAAATTAACAACCACTAATTTGTACGATCAAAAAATACAATTAAAACCAAAAGCCCAGCCAGTATATGTTAAGCAGTATCGATTGCCATTTTCACAGCGCAACGAGGTTGAGAAACAAATCCGAAAAATGCTCTCAGAAAATATTATTGAACCTGCTAAGAGCGAATGGTCTAGCCCTATCTTGTTAGTGCCTAAGAAATCTAACGATGAGTCTAAAAGATGGAGATTGGTAATAGATTTTCGTAAATTAAATGACAGAATATTAGACGACAAGTTCCCACTTCCAAATATTACCGACATTTTAGATTCTCTATCCGGTGCAATGTATTTTTCCCAATTAGATTTATCACAGGCCTATTATCAAGCAAATTTAAGTTCAGAGTGTAGAAAGTATACAGCTTTCACCACCCCATCTGGTCAATACCAAATGACTCGTCTCCCCATGGGATTAAAAATAAGTCCAAGCTCATTTTCTCGCCTGATGACAGTAGCCATGTCAGGGCTAACGTACGATAAGCTATTTATTTACTTAGACAATTTAATATGTTTTGGCCGTAGTTTAGATATACATAATAAAAATCTTATAGATATTTTAAACCGACTTCGAAAAGTTAACTTAAAATTAAATCCTAGCAAATGTGATTTTTTAAGGAAGGAAATGCAATTTTTAGGTCATGTTATCTCTACTGAGGGTATAAGGCCAGACCCAGAAAAAATTAAAATAGTCCAAAACTATCCAGTTCCTAAAGATGCCGATGAAACAAAAAGATTTGTAGCGTTTACTAATTTTTACAGAAAATTTATACCGAGTTTTGCGAAAATATCTCTACCTTTAAATAAATTATGTCGGAAAAACGTAAATTTTGATTGGACTAAAGAATGCCAAGAGTCGTTTTCTTCTCTAAAACAGTCATTAATATCTCCGCCACTATTACAATACCCGAATTTCGATACTGGAAATACGTTTATTTTGCAAACCGACGCATCCGGCTATGCAATTGGTTCCGTATTAAGTAATAACGACAACAAACCGGTAGCATTCGCTAGTCGCAACCTTAATAAAGCTGAAATTAGATACCCTACAATAGAGAAGGAACTGCTGGCTATAGTATGGTCTGTAAAGTATTTTAGGCCATACCTTTTCGGACGAAAATTTATAATTAAAACAGACCACAAACCATTAATATATCTCTTCAATATGACAAATCCATCTAGTCGTTTGACAAAGTTTAGGCTGTTATTGGAAGAATACGATTACGAAATTGAGTATGTCAGGGGCGTGGACAATGCAGCTGCAGATGCTTTGTCACGCATTCGAATATCAAGTGAAGAACTGAAAGAGATGAATGAACGTGTTGTGTCTGTGTTAACAAGAGCGCAAAGAAAACGATTAAGTATTCAATGTGACTGTGACAACCCTATGGTTGATAAGATTTCCGCGAACGATTGGACTGATCATCCAAAAGTTGTGGGAACACTTAAAAAACCAAAGGATTGTACTGAATTAATTTTTGTAGATAAAATAAACTGGAATATGGTAGAAAGTAGCTCATCGGAAAAGGGAAATTTATTCGCGTTTGACTCAATAAAGTCTATAATTTACGTAAATCCTTCTTTTCGATCATATTGCGCACGAGATGCCTTTGTGAGGAAGTTGGGTTGTTTGTGTAATCAATTAAATGTAAATTGTGTATACATCGTGAAAAATGAGAATAATTGTGAAATAATAAATGAGTTAACTCGTATTATAAATGGCACACCAAAATGGTCCGGACCACGATTTTGTATTTTAAAAAGTGTCATAAGAGTAAATGATAATGATACCAGACGTGTCATATTAAATGATTATCATATGTTGCCTACAAGCGGTCATGCGGGCATACGACGTATGATAAATAATATCAAAAAAAGTTATTTCTGGCCAGGACTAGAACGAGACGTAACCGAATTTGTGAGTAAATGTGATAAGTGTTTACGTCAAAAACACTTTAAACACATTAAAGAACCTATGGTTCTTACGGATACCGGATATTCGTCCTTTGATAGAATATATTTAGATTTAGTAGGGCCCTTAAATAAGGATAGTAATAATTATTCATATATTCTTACACTACAGTGTGACCTAAGTAAATACGTAGAGGCTTATCCTCTTAGTAATAAGGATACAGTTTCGGTATCAACAGCCTTCGTAAACAATTTTATCTTACGGTATGGAATTCCTCAGCAAATAATATCTGATCGAGGCACTGAGTTTGTGTCTTCAATTATGAAAGAAGTTTGTCAAATTCTCCAAATTAAACAAAAAACATCGACAGCGTATCATCATCAATCTATAGGTAGCTTAGAAAACAGCCATAAAAATTTAATGTCATTTCTTCGAATCCAAACTGAAAACGATCCTCAAAATTGGAGTGCATGGTTACCCTACTGGTGCTTTGCTTACAATACCACAGTACATACAACAACAAAATATACACCGTATGAGCTAGTTTTCGGGAAATCTTGTAACCTACCTAGTAATTTAACATGTGATGTCGACCCATTATATAACCATTATGATTACCCCAAACAGCTTAAATACAGACTTCAAAAATCTCAATATGACGCAAGACAAAATTTAATTACAAGTAAAGAGATAAGAAAACGTGTATACGATAGTTACACAAACCCTATTACATATAATGTTGGTGATATGATACTTCTTAAGAACGAACAAAGTGTAAACAAATTAGATCCACTGTACGTAGGACCTTACAAGGTAATCGAAGATTGTGAACCGAATCTAAAAATAGAATGTAAAGGCAAAGAAATGTTAGTACATAAGAACAGAACTAGACCTTATAAGAAAAGTAGCATATTTTTATGTAATCAATGATAGCAAAAAAAAAAAATGTTAACTAATTATGATTTATTATTATATAGAGAATTTATTATTTTTTTTATTTCTATTAGAGATAGTATGTATTAGCATAAGCTAAATGTCATTTTGGTACGTAATATTTTAGTGTAAGCGTATAAATAAAAAATGTTTTGTATTATTTTTTATTTTTTTTTGCCAATGGGCGTGTAGTATATACGTATATTACGTATGCTTATGATAGGTTCATTGTCATAGTTATATATCGATCTTCTCATGTAATTGAGTCATTAATAAATGTTATTCCAAACTATCATCTCGTTTACTTTGACTCCCGAGCTGCCAACCTTATACTATTCTATTCCATAAAACGAGTGCTTTAGTCACTTACCTTGGAATCAGAACAATGTATGTGATGTTGTCTAAAAGTATTTAAAAAAAAATTATTAGAAATGTGTATGTGCTACCAAACACAAAGAAAACTCACCAGGACGTTGAAAAAAAAAGATACGACAGCTTTAAGGTCAAAGTATAAGAAAATCTTAAAATAGTATAAAAATGGACCATCTCCAAAACAAGACGAAAGTTAGATTAAATAGTTACATATGACTTCCTCTATAAGGTAATTTGTTATGGCAGGTCATGTACCAGTCACCACGTACGTATATTATATAAACATATCAAATCTCTATTACGACTATACATTAACTATTTTGGGTCGTAAAGTTATTAAATAACTTTCACTTTCACAAAAAAATGCACATAAATGGGCTAGTTTTCAAGATATCGTAAAAAATGATTAAAAAACGGAAAATATTTTCGACAAAAACCCATATTATCATTTTTTTAAGCTATAATAAGTTATGATTCCAGTTTTGTTAATTCTTTAATTGATTAGCGCTACTTTTATCTTTTAAATGTATATTTTTTCATCCTTTTGGGCCTTCTAGGTTCAGAGAAATAATTTTTTTTCGGCAGCACCCTAAAAAAAATACATCAAATTTAAAAATGGCGGCCATTCCAACAGGTTGCCAGTAGGACCCTATATTAGGGTGTTAATATCGATAAATTTGAATGTATAATATGCCCTTAAATTATCGCTAATCCTATCCCGGACACACTGTATACCGTTCGAGAATTTTCGGTGTAAAAATAAATAACCGACCAAGTGCGTGTCGGGCCACGCGCAGTGTTGGGTTTCGTAACCCATTTCAATAATGCGTATATTTTTAAATGACACATATACTTAAATGTAGATACTACCGGTTTCACATACCTGACAACGTTATTTAAGTAGTTCCCAATGAGGAATTTGTACTGCGCCAAGTACATTTTATAAGTTGGTCGACAGTTACTCGTAAACTTTTAAAGCCTACTTAGCTGTGATCCTTTAACTTCGTCATTTATACAACTACCGTGAATTTTTCACGGATCCAAAATAAACCATTTGGCTGGCAGGGGGGGAAACTTGAACCTAACATTTTTTTTTAATTAAAAGAAGGAGGCAAACGAGCAGGTGGGTCACCTGATGGAGAGTAATCACCGCCGCTCATGGACACCCGCAAAACCAGAGGAATCGCAGACGCGTTGCCGGCCTTTAAGGAAGGAATAGGCTCGTTTCTTGAAGATCCCAAGGTCGTAAAGGTCCGGAAATACCGCCGCCGAGAGCTGGTTCCATTTTGCACTTCCAAGCTTAATAGTTCACAAAAAAGTGTTTTTACAAACCCGCAATATTTTTGAAATTGCTATACAACGACGACATCTCACACTATGGGGGAGACAAGAAAAAAAAATTACATCCTCACTTCACGTGTAAGGGAGGTAAAAAAAACGACGGGTTGCACTCTGGGAGTGCCGGCAGAAGTGAAAACTTGAATATTAACGTTGTGCATTTTTGATATTTTGGAATGGTTAGGGAATAATTTTGCACGAATTGCTTTAATTATCAGTATAAAAGTACTCTCATTTATGTGAGTGTAGAATACAATATTATTTATTGGGCTATCGTACACAAACATGACAATTTATATAACATTAAAAAGTTATATTAAGTTATATTAAAAATTTATATTACGCCGCGCCAGCTGTCTACTCTCCATCCGTCTTACGAATTTTCGATCAGGTCACGTGTCCTGACGCGAGTTTAACATTTTTTACCCATTCCTCTACTCTCCATCCGTCTTACGAATTTTCGATCAGGTCACGTGTCCTGACGCGAGTTTAACATTTTTTACCCATTCCAAAAAAAGTGCACAACGCCGCTAAAGAAGTTTTCACTTCAAAAATATTTTTTAAAATTTTACTTCACCACTTTGTCGGCGTGATTAATATGTATATCCATGCCAAATTACAGCTTTCTAGTACTAAGGCCTCTGCCTCGAATTTTGCGGGCAGCGGGGCGGCAGCGGCGGCGGCGCGGCTTGACTGGAGTGCACCGCTCGTCGCCCGCTCCAGCGGTGCACTCCAGTCAAGACGCGCCGCGCAAAATTCGAGGCAGAGGCCTAAGAGTCTATGAGCTAGGCTGGGACAGATAGACAGACAGACGGACATGGTGAAACTATAAGGGTTTCTTGCTGACTACGAAACCCTAAAAAAGAGAACTATATATCATAGCGTAATTAGCCACCGGTTCAAAATCGCCCCCACCCAGTGCCGGCGGGTGCGGGGGGCAAATCTAAGTGAATTTCATTGGATTGGAGCTTGGAGCGTAGCGTAGTTTTATGGACAGCAAACGGAATGAGGGTAGGAACGGATTTTTTTTTATTCTATTAGTTTCAACTTAAAATATGACATTTTTTTTTCTGTTTTACTCCTAATTACTTCACAAAATTTTTTCAAAAATTTTAAAAATCACGTGGTTTTGTTTTTCCGTAAAAATCACTATGCGGCTGTCGGATACGGTGACGTCACGTCATCCGATATAAGCCGACTGCCGTACTGAAGTGAAACAAAAACAATACGTTTTGGAACAACGTCTTCTATAATGGTATAGGGTATAAATAATTTTTTTTTATCTTTCCCAAGTTCATTTAAATTTAAATGCATAAAAGTTCTCAAGTATTAGGAACCAAATGATATGAAGTGTTACTTCTGTGGTGTTACTACAGTGAATACAACAAATAAATGTTGACAGGTTGGCTCTTATTTAAGATACTGTTTTATTTGTAGTGCCTACTAATAAATGCTTGCATTGGTAGGATACATTTTAATACGTTGACTGCCGCAAAACCAGACACAATAGAAAATTTATTGTTTGTCGGTCACCGGTGACCACCAACCACGGCGATTAAAGATATAAGCAAAACATCGGTTGGTACATCGATTCAGATTTCAGACCTTACGATCTCTTATTTTCATGTCAAACATGTAAGCAACTTTGTAAACACAATTGAATGTCCGCTGGGGGTCGGGGGCTGACACTTAGACAAGTACCGTTTTTAATGTTGTATGAATCAGCTTATTTTACTTCGCGGTTGTCAAGTAATTCCCAAAGTGTTTTCTAATAACTAAACTAGCTCCATTTGCAATAATTTTAATGTATTATAAAAGTATGCGTATTCCCCGATGTGTCACGAATCTACTGCAAAAGCGTTGTTTCCCTTTCATCAAAACCATCAGCTACTTGCTTGCTAAGTTTTTGGTATGTACAAAATAATGAAGGTAAATTGAAAATTGTTACTTACATAGATTTTTAATATACAGTATTAAAATTGTATTTTTATTAAATATAAGACTAAATCAATCATTTAATAAAACTAAATTCGAGTACCTTGGACATATCTGCCGCCACTTGATATGGTAAGCCCGTGGTTAAAATATACATTCAAGTCGGGAATAATCAGTCAATTCATAATAATAATTATAATAACTTAAAAGCGTATAAAAATAACAGAAAAAATTAATTGATTCGACAAGGTCATTTAAACTAATATCATAAAATATGAATAATTAGATAATAATTTTATCTGCTTTCAACGCATATCTCACACTATATTCCTTATTTGTAAAGTTTTGTCATATTATTTATATTAACATCGTCTGCGAAGGCGGCCGCCTGCGCCGGCGCCGTTACACTATACAATTCGTTCGTTCACTCGCGCGTACCGATCATTGCGTACCTCGGGCTAAAATAATTACAGTTATATACATACCTATATATAACTAACTGACCAGGACCGAAATATAAAACAAATATTGCAATAAGGCGCCTCATCGCCCTCCGGCGCCCTAGATTTAAGTAAATTCCCGATTCTCGTTTATAACGCAAGAAAATCCTGAAAGTTTTTAGTTCTACTCAAGTAAGTAAACATTCAATTTAATTATATGGCATGACAATTACTTCTACATACAACTTTATCATAGGTATACACAAATCCCGAATTCCCCAGAAAGATCTGAAATTTCGGCAATTTTTTTCATCTACAACTTTAGAAAATGCCGAATTATAATTAGAGTTGTTTTCTAAAGTTTACGCGATTACTACACATTGAATGAAACGACTTACGGATCTACTCGCGTTTATGTTACACATTACTTTTTTTGTTAAATAAACGCGAGTAGATCCGTAAAAGTTGTTTTATTCTAATTAGAGTTCTTAAAAAATCTACAAATTTCTTGGAAAATACCACTAACTCATTAATATTATGTTACACATTATCAATAACAAGTTATCAATAATCTAAAACTAAGAAGTTGCCGATTTTTTTTATAGAACACCCTGGCTTCTGCATTATTAAAATGAAACAACTTTTACGGATCTACTCGCGTTTATTATTAATTTTAATTAAAAAACTAGTGAAAACTAGTGATCTTGTCAAACAACACTCCGAAACGTTAAGTCTAAACGCTAACTATTTAATTCCCTCCTTGCCCTAAACCACCAGAACTGTATGGGTTACCGAAAATTCACAAACCCGAGGCTTCGCTACACCCTATTGTAAGCCAGATCGATTCACCAACTTACCGACTGGCCCGGCATGTAGCTAAGATTCTTTTACCACTTAGAAGTGACACAACAGCTTATGTGAAGTATTCCTACCAATTTGTCAACGATATCAAAGACCTATCTCGCTGACAATGAAGCTATGGTTAGTTTGATGTGCAGTCCTTATTTACACGACTAGCAGAACAAGATATGCCTGATGTATATGCAGTACTATTGTTCGCATTGTCTAACACCTGGCTACCTTTTGTGGAATGACATTTACTACCTGCAAGTAGAGGGGTCGCCATGGGGTGCCCAGTCCCTCCGCGCGGCGGCGGCGGCGGCGGCGGTCGTCGCCGATATCTTTATGGAAGAGGAACCACAAGTTCCACAAGTTTACTTTTTTACAGAAGCCAGGGCAAAATTGATTTGTAAATTGGTGTTTGTTGCAATAAAAACATTTTCATTTTCATTTTCAAGAGGAAGAGGAGAGAGCCTTGAGCACAGCAGCGGTAACCCCTAGGTTCTACAAGCGGTACGTAGATGATACTTCCACTATCCTACCAACTGATAAAGTATCAGCTTTTCTAGATCATCTTAACTCCATTCATCCAAAAATACAATTCACAATGGAGTTAGAGGCAGATAGTACGTTTCTTGGATACTTTAATCATCAGGAATCCGGACCATAGTTTGAGTCACACTGTATCGTAAAGTAACCCATACAGATAGGTACCTCAATCACAGAGAAGATCCACTCCGCAGTCATTTAAATAAATAGCGACTCTTGATAAAACACAATAAAGTGCAATTCAGGTCGCACACCGCTCCCTTCCCTACAGTTATATTCACCTGGAATTTTCACGAAATTTCTATCGCATACCACAGACCCTGCAAAGGGTTCGAAACGTCAGTATAAACATTAATTAAAAGTAATGTGTAAATTAAACGCGAGTAGATCCGTAAAAGTTGTTTCATTTCAATGTGTAGTGTTCGCATAAACTTTAGAAAACAATTTCTGCACAATTTCTGGCTGAGACCTAGCTGTTCACAACATCAGTATGCTGAGCATTTCTGTGTCGGTGTGTTGATGTGAAAAGCGCGCCTGGGCAAGCGGCTTGAACACTGACTATTTGCAGGTTTTGTGTATACCTACCAATAGTATAAGTTTGTATACAGGGTGGAAACGATAAAGATACGTTGAAGACAAAATTAAAGAGCGCAATCCCGCATCTTACAATAAAAAAAATACATAAAATATACCACAATCGTACAAATGTTTGTACATTACCAAAAGAATAATCTCGAAGTAAACCAATTTTTTTTCAGGTACTTTTTATTAAAGTTGATTATGTGTTTGTGACATACTTTTAATAAAAGTAGTTTTTTATATTACAATACATAATATATAGTGAGATCACTTATCTTTTCCACCCTGTATTCCCTGTTAAGTAGATTTCATATATGAATTTCATAAAAATATGATTGTCAGTATCACAATTTTTTTTTTATTAATGAGTCAGTCTGTATTCCTTATATGCGAATCCAACATGGGATTCGGATAATGGACACTCTGTAGAGGAAACATAAAAACTTTAAAAAGAGAATAACCTCTCTATGATAACTGAATCACTCTTAATCAAATAGATTATATATAATAGAAGCGGTCACTTCCAGGGTCATCGATCATACACATGTAGTGAGCGGTGAGGAGCGAGCGCGCAGTGGGGGGCGCGGGGGGGCGCGGCGTCGCGCTCATCGCGCCTCCTTCGCCGTGAGCTTCTCGATCAGCTCCTGCAGCGGCGCCAGCTCGCGCCGCTCGATCAGGTTGAACTCCTGCAACGACACGGCCGGTCACGATCGCTCATTCGCGCGGGCGAGCGGGCGCTCGTGCGCATACTGAGGGGAGCGGGGCATACTGACCTGTACGAAGAAGATAAAGTGCTTGAAGGAGGTGTTGAGGTGCGCCTCCTCGCCCAGCTGCACCACCTCGGGGAAGTGTTGGTGGTAGATGTGCGCGTACACGCGGAACAGCCGCTTCAAGATCGTCTTCGCCATCGACAGGAAATTTTTCGGAAACGGCACACCTGAGGGAAAGATTATTATTATATTATTGTCAAACAACCAGCTCTTCTCTTAAATGTTTGTCCAGCCTGTTTATCTATCAAGAAAGTGTTTGTGTGGGTTTTTATGTGATTCAGTTTTAGATATTTTAAGTAAGTGTCCTCCAAGAAGTGTATTAAAAAATTTGTTTATCAAAGTCTTCAAGATCACATGCAACTGTTTAAACTTTTGACTGCAACAATATGGCTTTAATCAACAAGCAATAGCGTGCCCTGCACGCCAAGAACGGCAATGATCGACAATACCTATAGTTTTAAAAAAAACACAAAATAAAGACATTTGGAAATTTTGGAATCCTTATTCTTGTTGTAAGTTTTTCCTCTGAATTGAATGCTTGGCGTACAGGACACGGCAACGCATTTATGCTGTGGCGGTCAACAATTTATTTAAAAAAAATTAAACAAAAAAAAAATTAAAAAAGTTAGTATTAATAAAAAATATGCAAATCGAACCAACCTATTTTGGAGGGAAAGAGAGTCTCATCATCAAGCTGGTCCTGTGCCCAGGTCATGAGGTAGTCGATGTACTTGGGAGCGGAGCACTTGATAGGTTTCTTAACTGTGTGCCCGTCTGCCCAATGATACTCGTACTTAGGCCCCGCAGACATCACTGCACATGATTCCTCGGTACAAAACTCTGTGATTGTGCCATACAGCATGTTAATCTGATTGAAGAAATCCACAGCTGCAACAGTAAAAAGATATTATTAGAGCTTTCTTATTATTAGAGTGGCTTTATTATTAGAGTGTTACTGTCAACAATGACCAAACAGAGGAAGTCTAACTATAAGAATAGAGTTATCAAGGTATGATTCACAGTCACAGTGTGACGTCTGTAAAACAATTGATTGTGAACAATGAAGTTATCCTCATTTACATTCAATAAAAATATTATTACATTCTATATTGAACTAAGTTCGAAGTGGCTTTACAGTTTTAAGGCTGCCCCTATGAGGTCAGAGTAGCAATAACAATACAGGCACGAGCATGGCGTGGGGTATGCGTGCGCGGTACTGACTGTTGACGGCGACCCACTCGTTGAGGTCCTCGCCCTCGGGCAGCATGACGGCGAGGCGCAGGTTGCCGGAGCCCAGCGTGGCCGCCGCGTGCCGCATCAGGTCGTACTGGTGCGTGCCCTCGGGGATGTTCTTCTTCGGCTTGAACGTCTTGTTGGACCGGCTTCCACTGTTCAACAAAACGTATGATGCCGTTTAAACATACTTTTTTAATTTACAATTTTATCAAATTAGCATAACAATCACCCTGTCGGTCTACAAGAAACGTGAGGCAGCGCAAGCAAGGCTGCTGTCGAAGAGGCCCTGAATGGGCGGCTCTAGTACTCGAATTTACATATTTGATAGAATGGTATCGAAACTTGACCACGGAGCACGGACGGACGTAAACAAGACGTCAGCGGGACGGAAAATGGTCAGTTAAAAATAGATTTGTTTGGGTAACTAGATTTGCCATACTTACAAAAGGAAACTCATTGTTACAGTTTGATAAAATCTAGTGGTAGTCCAGTGAGTCAATTATTGCACTAAAGCACCTTTGAATCATTAAAACTAGGTTATTACTAGTAAAATCACAGTCCTTTGATGCACTTGTCAAATCTTTATGCATTTATTCCATTTCTGTTTTAATCCTGTTTGACGTGACATTAGTTACAAACAAACAATAATTCTATATTGGACTTTAGAATATTTTACGATTGTCACGATTTCTATAAATTTTTACTCAATAAGAACACGGCCAACCAGACTACTAATTTTTTTATTTTTACTTTTTGTAATGGCTTTGTGCGGATAGAATATTTAGTCATATTTACATTTAGTAGATGTTGATGAATAATAATAGAAATATGTAGTGATAAATGATATTCCCCCAACCCTTTGCGTATCAATAAAAATGAGAGGCTTTACTGAGACCTTAGGAAAAAAAAAATTAACAACAAGCGAGTCTTACAGTAGTCGCATACGAAGTACTTATCAAATAATTTATTTCATGTTTCTCATAGCCACTTTGGAGTTGCCGATGTTGCCAGTAGAGGGATTTTTGCTACTCTTTTCTTCTTTCTTTTCTTGAGTCTACTTTTCTTAGCCAAATTCTAGCGTTCCGTTTTAATTTTGCTGTCTGAAAGAAATGATAAAATTATGTTAGTAAGTCTAATAATATTTTCCTTTGCCGAATTTATTAAAAAGTTGAACTTATCTGACACACAAATGACATTTCTACTTTAAGGATGTTAGCCGATACTATCGATAATTGAAATAACATATAAATATAATATTTTGCCAAATTTAGTTTTATAAGCATCAAGCACTTTACTTAAATAATAAAACATAACACATAAGCTTAATCTTTTTTATCATTGGGTTGGCAATTTACCGAGTTTTCTGTCAGTTTATGTTAGTAGTTTATATAAGGTATGTTCCAATATACACTGCGAGCACTGTCCAGTGCTTTTACTGGTGAGAAATTTGTTCCGTTATTAACTGACAGTATACAGCCGCAGTATCCTAGGGATATATGACGTCATAAATCGTCGCAATTTTTGTACTGTAAGCACTCACTGGCGTTTTCTAGATAAGGTGCTCTCAGTGCTTTGATCACGTGATCAACAGCGTCCAGGTAGGCTACTCTTGACGCAAACTCAATCTCAATACAATTCCAATGCGATTAATACGTATCGATATTGGGATAAGTTTCGCAAATTTGGGACGCCCCATCTCGATAATTATTTCTTCACTCAATTTCCACGCCATTTAATTCCAATGTAGCGCTATTATCAATTCAAAATTCAAAATTCAAAATTCAAAATCATTTATTCAGTTTAGGCTACAAGTAGCTCTTATGAATGTCACTATGCCATCGGTTCGTAAGTCTACTCTGGGCGGGAGATCTTGTACTGAGAAGAACCGGCAAGAAACTCAGCAAGTGTCCAGCTCTTTTCTCCCTTACAGCGTCAAAAATATTGGAAAATGCCCTATCATAGCAGGACACTTTCCATTACAATAAACACAAAAATATAGAAGACAACCACAACATGTAAAAAAAAAAAATAAACACAAAATAAAAAATCTACGCTAACAAATTTACATCAGGTAAAAGTTACAATTTCCACAATGTCATACAGTACCACTACAGTACTATCGTAGAAGTCAAAAATTGTTTAAGAAAAACAAAGTCAAATTATAGTGAAAAATACTAAAAATAAGATAAGTAAGCGTGAGCAGACCAGCCTCCACAGGCGGCACCCGTTCACGAGTATGACATATGAATCAGCCATCGCTTCGCTCAACCATATTTTAGGGAACGTAACGACCCGACGCACACGCCACCACCGTAGAGACAGTAAAGAGAGCATGACACACTCAAGATACTCTAAATAAAAAAAACTTAGTGATCTATTTAACGCAACGCTGTTTGTTATCTGTAGGACACTGTTGATAAAGGCTATCATATCAGTATACAAATTATATAAATTAATTTTATTATGATGATTCTAGAGTATAATGTTGTTTTTATTATAACCAGGCTGTTTTATCATCTAAATATTCTTTGACTGTATAATAACCTTTTATGAGTAATAAAGATTTCACATGTTTTTTAAACTTATCTAAAGGTAAATCTAGTACAGTACTTGGTATTTTATTGTAATAGTGTATACCTTGCCCCAAGAAAGAACCAAGAACCTTTTGTAACCTGAACAGTGGCATTACAAGTTTTGTCTTATTTCTAGTATTGAAATTGTGTACGTCACCATGTCGCTTTTAAGAGTGCCATTTGAATTTTTTAGATTTGGGATTGGAAATTGATTATTGCAATTGTGTTTCGAGAGTAACCCACCAGAAATGACATGGATGACAGCATGGATGACAGTATACTGGACTGCGTTCCGTTTTGAATAGTAACCAGTGTAGCTAACTATAAAGAAACACGGTTTCGCAGTATATCTTCATATCAGCTGATTTTCTAAATGATAATAAGGCTGAAGGTGGTAGCGCTAATTTGGCTGGCTATCTTATCTCTAACTGTCGGAACACAACAATGCTTTACCATTGAAGTTATGGTGACATATTATTTGAATAAGATGTGGTTACTGGCCGCAGCATGCAGATTTATAACCAGTCCTCCCATTACCCAAACTTGTACGGCTGAGATTATAACCTAGGATCTCTAGGTTAGAGACCGGTCGGTGTCCTAACCACTAGACCAAAGAGTTGTATAATTTGTTAGTGATAGTAGTTTGTAACTTTTAATTATTTCTAAACCACTGTTTTTTGAAGTGAAAACTTCTAGCCGCTAACGGCGTTGTGCACTTTTTTTGGAATGGGTAAAAAAAGTTAAACTCGCGTCAGGTCACGTGTCCTGATCAAAAATTCGTAAGACGGATGGAGAGTAGACAGCTGGCGCGGCGTAATATAAATTTTTAATATAACTTAATATAACTTTTTAATGTAATATAAATTGTCATGTTTGTGTACGATAGCCCAATAAATAAATATTGTATTCTACCACATAAATGAAAGTACTTTTATACTGATAATTAAAGCAATTCGTGCAAAATTATTCCCTAACCATTCCAAAATATCAAAAATGCACAACGTTAATATTCAAGTGTTCACTTCTGCCGGCACTCCTAGAGTGCAACCCGTCGTTTTTTTGTCGTGAATACTATAAAAACACAAATGTTTAAAAAAATTTTGTTGTTCGCAACAAAATTTGCGTTAAAAATTATTTGAACATTTTGTGAATACTATAGTATGATTTTTTTACGTAGGTAACTATCCTAACTAGAAACGGGCTGTCTAAAGCTTCTCTTGAATGCTACCGATTAGCGATTACTATCGACAAATACTTTGAAAGTGCTTTGTGTTGTATTAATTTTGTGATTAACTTGGTTATAGAAAAATAATTGTTTTCAGTTTTAGGACTCTTTCAATTTAGTCGTTTGGTGTACAGCAGTGCGAGCTGCAGTACGCATATTAAATTATCCCATATTAAACGCAGCCGCAAGCCTTTGTTTTAATCTGGAACAGAAGCGAGTGCGTGCGTGCGGTAATCGTGCGATGCCAAACGGCTAAATTGAAAAATGCCTCTAGTCCTTAATAATATTATCGTTTAATAAAACTGAAAAGAAATGAATTAACATAAGATTACATTAAAAACAAAATATTTTAAACGTATTATTGTAAAATAGATACAAAACGAATGGTTTCCACTAGCGCCTCTACTATAAAGTATCGATAAAATTATGTATTCCATGCAATCGATTTTAGAGACGTTCAGCACTAGATCATATGTGCGTTTCCTTTGGTCACAATTTTTGTTATCTCTATATTGATCGTCACATAAGGTTTTGAGCAAGTGTTGAGTCCTTAGAAACACTTAAAATGCAAGGTTTAAGCATTCAGAGCTTGAAGAAGCACAAGGCTGTAAGAATAATATTATTTTATTTGAATTACGTAGTGCCTGGTGAATCAAATGTCTTACATAATTAACCTCCAACTGAATAAGATTGTCTGAGGTAGAACTGTATGTTGTGTGCAGCTCATCCCGCTGTACGTGTGCACGGCGCTGGGCTGCGGCGGCGCTTTGTTCTACCTAGGGCGGTTAGCGCTACGCTCTCCCGACGTGTCTTGGAACAAGCGCACCAATCCCGAGCCCTGGCAGGAGTACCGCAACAAGCAGTACAAGGTACAAGCCCCAACCGTCTGCCTATCGCAAGCTTCATATTCAATCCATGCTTGCAACTACAGTAATTATTGTAATAATAATACAAACAAAAGGTAGGTGAATAGGTTGTAAGACTTAATGAAATCAACAATGTTTTGGGTAGTGTATGTAAGTTGGTAAATCATCATATTGATACTAATATAAGTTTCTATTTTTCATTCTTATTGCAATCTCGAATGGTTATTAAAATTATTTAATCGTAAACTTTAAAATATCTACAAATTAAACTCGTATTAACTTATTTTTTATGGAAACCATTTTTTTTATTGACAAATTTTAGTTAGCTTATTTTAGTTTACTTATTTAATTGTTGTGATACTGCAACATTAATGTTTGTTTTTCAGTTCTACTCGCCCAACATCGACCCCACCAAGGAGGGTGCTTCTCAGGCTCCAAAATTCTAAACCGTATTATTTAATAACTTAAACAGTGATGCAGACTAGATGTTACGTTTGTCAAATAGATATTAATATTATGTGCTAATTCAAATGTGTTTTATTTGCACCTTAATCTGTAAATGTACAATTGGCACAACTTGAACTCCGCTGATTATGGCCATCATTCCCGTACGCAGTTGTTACAAATAGGGTCCTTGGCTGGCAGCCATTACTGTTGTAGTATTACTTTAGGAATTATTCTAACATATTTAATTTAAATGCAGTTAGGTATGTACATCGGAAGCATAATGCAGGTCAATGGCATACGCAACCGATGTACATACTTAATTTGCATTTAAGTAAATAAATAATGTGTTACAATAATACCTAATCTAATTACTTCACTTTCCAGCAAGTTATTTTTTAAGAATCATTCCATTATTTTGAAGAATTCTAAATATTCCTTAATTTCAATACCTAGTTCTAAATCTATATTGACTCTACTTCAGATCAATTGAGGTAGCTTCTGGACAGGGAAAGGAATGGGAATTCCACAACTCACACATTGGTTGTGACAGGAAATAATCAACCAGTAATAGAGTGCACCTGTACGCCAACGACGGCAATGATCAACCACACCTATAGGGTCTTACAAATAAAGGTTAAGCTTTGAATAGTTATTCCGTACTCTAATTTGAAATGACGTTTACATGACAGGAACAAAACTGAATAACCATTACATGCTTTTAATCTCTGTTTATTTGTAAAACACATAGGTAGTTTGCAAAACAATTGTTGGAATCCTTATTCTTGTGCAAGTATTTATTCTGAATTGAATGCTTGGCGTAGGGTGGCTGGCACGGCAATATTTATGCTGTGGCGGTCCAAAGATTAACAATAAAGTAAAATAAAAAAAGACAAGCAAAGAACTGACTATTTGAGACCACACAAAGACAGTTAAAAGAAAAAACATATTTATTCCTAAAAAGTAAAATACAATTTCATTTGATGCTAATAATAAATGTTTATTACATACTATGTTTAATATTTTATTACAAAAATAATGTAATGATACCTACTTATTAATTTTTTTGTTTACTACTTAACAACATTAGACTTGATCAGATATTTATATACTGAAAAAATTACAATACCAATATGAACTCTGTGGAAACAATTTATAAATAACAAAAAAGTAACTTTAAACACTTATAGAAACAAGGAGATAAACAATAATAAACTGTGTTTGTCAGCAAACTAAATTACAATTTTATTAAATGCTAATTTAGTGTAAACAATCTTAACAAATAACAAGTGAATGTGCTTGTTTAATATTATTATGTAATTTTATTAAAAGTAAAATGATTTTATGAATACAACTACGCTAAAAAGAAATATTGTGCTTCCAGAGCAGATCGCACCCTAATATCAATAATTTCATATTACCGGCCATCAGGCATAGTTTCTTACCCGCACATATAATGTATAGATTGTACCGGTAGAACATCCCTGTCAGCAGTAAGAGGCAATCTCCAAAAACTGTTAAGATGACATAAGTTACAATAAGAGTTATAAAGTTGCTGCTCGAACCTGCGCCTCTGCGAATAATAATTTTTTTTAGCTTCAATGTAAAAAAATTTGGAAATGGACTCAAAATAACTAATCACAAAATAAAGGTAAGTACATACCTAAAAGGATCAGCTCCTGTTTCTTTCAAGAGAGAATTTCTGGTATTTAATAAGTTGTGTTGCACCATGCCTACATTCTAATTTGTATTTGATTTATTTGCCAGGTAATAACAAAACTAAATGATGAAATCAATGGCTTATTTATTCATATATAATTAACATACAAAATTTTTAATTTTAAGCCTAGTCTTAGCATATTCGCACCTGAATGTACCACCTAGATGTAGCATCTCACCAATGCTTTTTAATAATCTAAAATGTTACTTAAATTAAGATATAGTATATATTATTTTATGTTTTGAATTAATTACGGCTAACAAAAACATAGTTCACAAAAGAGGAAATAAAAAGAAATAAGGGAAAAGAAAGGTCTCATCAATTGCTTTCAGATTGGATTATGCCTCTTTGTTACGACATTAAATTATTAATTTTTCCTCAAAATCGGTAGAATATTACGAATCTTCCATAAATACTCAATATATTTATAGCAAAACCATAAGGATGGTAACAAAATGTAAGACCAAATGATTATATTTTTATTTTATTTTCGAGGCAAAAAATCACAGCACCACATCACTACAGTTGTTAGATTAGTTATATTGAAATTATTAAATATTGATTTAAAGCAAAGAAAAGAACTAGTACCTACTTGAAAGAATCATGAAATATAAAGTGTTCGTGTTTCTATTCAACATTACTTTGTTCGTTTACTATAAGTCAATCGATAGGTTGTCAATTAGGTATCGTATTCTATTTTGTGTACATGTCAGATAAAAGCAATTTTTGTTAACGTTGATGTAAATTAGACAATCGGATATACCATAGACTAATCGACGAAGGATGACGTCGCTTCAACACAATCGAATTGACAAAAATATTCTTTTTCTTCAATATGTAAAACGATACGAACGAGAGTACGAAGTACGAAGTCGAAGAATCTCGTCG
>CAUJAO010000012.1:26663-61774 GCA_963082485.1 Eudonia mercurella
ATATGACTATAAACGGGAAAAACATTCGGACTGCCCTAAGTTTACCTAAAACAGTATTGACAACCACATCAATGAAGCCAATGCATATGCATATGCATTTTAAACTTTACACAAAATGTCATGCTGTGTACATTCCTTTTGGATTAACGTCTAGCTAGTAAGGGTAAGCAAATATGTTACTGTACTCATGCATCAATTGTAATCTGTTTGTGTACCTATACAAATAAATAAATAAATATAGTAACAAGGTTCCAAACGATAATGATCAATGATAATGTCATAAAAATTAATAACAGTTGGATAATTATCAATTGGTAATAACAAAATTGCTCTTGCAATGTTAATATTCCAGAAAGTTACAATAGAAAAGTAAGATAAATAAATAAAATAATATAAAGAGCACACTGATTGAACACTCTCCTCTCCTCTAAATGTTGCTGTGCCTGACAGGGTCCATATTGTTTCATATACATATTATTTTAAGATATTTATATTACATATGGGAAATCAATAAAGAAATTGAAACTTAAAACTGCATTGAAACAACGAAGGTCTATTACCTACCTACCGCACTCATAAGCATAAGCGTATTTCTGCACATCTCACAAAAGATTTAGAAATCCATGAAGTAACTGTATGATTGTCAAAGTAATAAAATACTATCAAAACACAATAACAAAATATAGCTTTAGTTCATTAAAATTGATTGAATTAACATTTTTTAATTTGTTATAAAAATACTGTATTGCATCCTCAACCGCAAATTGTACACAGTTTAAGCAATAAACAATATTCTATTCTATTCTACAACAAATGTAATCTCTAACACTATTGATAATTATAAAGCTGTGATATTATCTTGATAATTTCTACCACTACGTAATAATATTGCAGGAATAGCAAGTAGCAAGCTATCTAAATTACCTTGAGAATGTCTAAACCACAAATCTCTATTCTATAAATCTCATTTCTGCACAGCAGACATTTTAGTTATCATCTCAATGTCACCTGAGCAACAGCCGCGGCAGCCAGTATGGCAGCGTGAGTGGCCGGGTTGACGGACGCGGTGCTGGTCACCTGCCTGGCGGTGGCCTTAGTAGTTGTGCCCACCATCTGGTCCAGTAAAGCAATGGTACCATCTCTGCAACAACAATATTTGTTAACATTATGTACTGCAATTTAACTAACTGGTACATAATATATTCCGTTAAGTAAAGAACTTTCTCACCTATCTTTCGATTTCCTGCCACGGCTTCTGCTGTTACTGCGAGAACGGCTGCGACGTTTCTCTTTATGCCTGTCACGACTACGACTGCGATCCCTCTCCTTATCTCTGGAAAAAGAAATGAATGCCTTAGTACCGCCACCGTCGCTGGGATTATCATTAGTAGGTTAGGCGTAGAGCGCACCTCTTGGAGCGATGGCCCCGGTCGCGGTCCCGGCCGCGGTCGCGGTCCCTGTCTTTATCCCGGTCGCGTTCCCGGTGCTTCTCGCGGTCTCGATCCTTGTTGTGGCGCTCGCGGTCGCGCTCGCGATCACGGTCTCGTGAACGTGAACGACTGCGATCTCGATGACGCGAACTCATTTTCACTTGGATCACTTTTAGAGTAACCTGTGAGTGAATTTGCTACTCTTACGGTAACTATTTAATGCCAATCGAATTGAATACTGTTTACACAAAAATAAGTTCTATAAATGTAAATTTATTTCACATTATGAACACAACATTGGCTCGATTTGACATTAGAGATGGAGAATCATGGAACACTTTTACAATGGTGGGTCGATGATGACAAACTTACAATTTCAAATCCTACCATTTCTCGACGGAAAATATCCAAATTCTTTTTTTTGCAAATAAAAATATATAAATTTTCTCGAACCTTAAATACCTTAATGGTATTATAACTAGAGCGGACGGACTTCTAGGAAGGAAAGTAAATAATCATATCTGCGGTTTTGTTTTATTTCTGGTCGGCAACACAAAAGCAACATCTCTGATGTTGCTGATGTCCATGCCCATGGGCGGCGATGACAGTTCACCATCAGGTGGCCCGCCTGCTCATTTGCATACTGTGCGTATTGAAGGAGATGGTAAATCAAACGAGTACGACCTCATTGTGTTTGTTCTTGATGTCTTGTCCATTTAAATTAAAAAGATGGCTTATAGATCAGGCGTTCTACAGTCTGACTGAATATTTCGGTACAAAAACAGCATAGCGGCTGTTTCTATGTATCATGTACCTACCTACTAAAAATTGCATGCCCGACTAGGGTAAATTGTTTGTTCCCATTATTATGCTCAACACCTGCTATGTATTTTTACACAATTTTATGGCAATAAAAAATTATCTTATCTTTTCTTTAATATCAATATTGTTATAATGCGAGTTACAACTAGAGAAGGTCTCATTGTCAAGGTCCTAAAAAGCAAGGACAGCAAATGTTAAAGTCACCAAAGTTTAGGGTTGCCAATAAATAGTTGAGGTCAATGCAATGTCAAGTGTATTTACTCATTATTAGTGATATCTTTCCTCCTACAGCCTCGACCTTGACCTTAAAAGTCATATAAAGTAGCCTTATGATTGTAAACCAGTGGCTTGTAAGCCGGTAGTTACCGAAACCAGCGGCTAGAAACGAATAACCAGCCGCTTGATACCGGTTAGATATCCGAATTGAGCATGGAAAAAAACTATTTGTATTACATTTTTATTGTTAAACAGTAGCACTTATTATGTTCTGCTATTTTTTTTTATAAACACCGAGGAAACCATATATACCTACTAATTTTACTTTAATACCTACTAATGCCACAGAATAACTAATAGTACTACCCTAATGCTTACTATTACTAGGTATCTGTCCACACTTATTTCATGGATAAATACCTATTTCTAAAATATCCCTCACAAATAAATTATTAAAATAATCCTCTTACACTGCTGTGTCACATTTTGTATAAGAATTTTGGGTGTTTAACACTTAATACAGATGCAAATGTCATTGTTTATGTCTGTTTATGTTAAATGTATCCTGTAGTAAATAAATCAGAAGAGAAACAACAAAAACAAAATCTAAATCATGTGAACATATGAAATGTAAGCGGCTGTTTCAGTTATCGCTAGAAATGATAATAAGCCAAATAAGCCGTTTCTAGCCGCTAGGCTAGAAATGTTAGTAACCAGCTTCACATCTATAAGTATCCCTGAGATCCACCCCTACTACTCCCAACGCTTGCCCGAGTTCTTTAGCACTACTTTCGCGCTTTTTAACAATAGGGTGGGCACCCTACAATTAGGGCCCTTAATAGTTCAATCATTTGCCAAAAAAGCAAATAGAAGATCGATAAGAAAAAAATTAATTATTATGCAAACAACCAAGATGACCAAGTGGCAAAGCGCTCGGCCTGATACTCGACAGTCCCGGGTTTAATTCCAAGGTTGGGCATAGTGTGTTTCGGATTTTTCGATGCCTATTCCGGGTTAGTGATCACCAAAGGAACCCGCATTTGTCACGCGAGGCGATTATGCCAATACCCATTTATTGTAGTGATGACTTGATTTTAATAATGAAAGCCTTTGCCCACCAGTAGGATAGTTATAGGCTATTTACTTACCATCAAACAATTTTTATATTTATTTACAAAATATTTTTAACTAAATTAAGTATAAGAATAATTATTATTAACGAGATTATAAATAATATAAGTAATAAATCATCATTATAATTAGACCGTATAAGTCCACTGCTGCACATAAACCTCTTCCAATACATGCTACTGAGCCTCCCGGTTTTCGGCTATTCTCTAACTAAAAAAATGTTAGATGTAGAATAGTACCCAGATTTACTATAATATAATGCTTTACTATAATGCTTTTTACCATTGAAAATGGTTATCAGATGCAAATCGCCTGATACGTATTTTTGGCCATAGCTCCGAGGATTTTAGAAGAATCGAGATGGAAATAGTACCAAGAGTTGAGGAATTTATCGAGACACGTGTGAGCGTTTGAATTTTGAAAATCGTCTGGTAACTTTTTTGAAATTTTGAAAAATGTAAAATATTATATAATATATAATGTAAAATAGAAAAACGGGTATTTCCGTATATAAAAAGTGATGTAGATTCTGTGATTATTGACTGGTATGGTAGTATGGTATGGTGTTAAAAGATGCGGATGCAGGCGAGAAGTGCATTCAAGTTGGAATTGTGTTATTTAAAATAAAATGTTTTTTTCGTAAATTGTTGTATTCATTTTTAATGCTCAGATTTTTGTGGGGACTGTGAAATCTATGATTTTTTTATTTTACTACAATTCCACCTATAAACAAGACATTTCTTATCAAAGTAGTTAAAATTAGTCACAATAAAATAATTGGGCCTAAAACACGCAAGGTTTTAGGTACGCACTATAAGAAGGGATGTAGATATAAAAGCGATTTAAAAAAATAAGAAATCTTTGAATATACGGATAACTACTAAATGGTAGTTAATTAAACAACTAGTACCATTTTGATATTGTTAGTGTTGCCTACTTCGATCGATGATGGTTGCCTCAGTTGCCTGCCTAAAAAAGTGTTATTATGTCAGACCGAATCTTGTAGGTCTTTCATAATCATCTTTTCTTGGCCAATTTCGGCTACGGTGACCATTGCTCATCTATAAGTTTATAATATAGGGCACGGCACCTATGGCAAAGTTAGTCTTACCTCTCAGAACGGGCATGATACCTTCACGAATTACGTTAACTTAACTAACGTACGTAAGGCTTGCCTTCTAGTGTTAATTGCGAACAAATACTTGCCTATAAAGTTTTAAAAAGTACCGTTCTTTTTTAAATTGGTAGCGGTAATGCAGGTAAAGTTTTTAAAAAAAAAGTATCGTTACGTTTTTTGTAATCCGATGCGCTTTAGTCAATTTAAGAAGAGCGGTTAGTTAATTTTACCGGTAAAAATGCTACCCAAGTCACGATACCAAGCATAACGTTCCCTTTTTTAACTGTATCATTATTTGGCAGAGGTATTGTTACCAAATTTTAACGGTATTCGAAGCCCAGCCTCAGAATATTAATTTTTCTGAGGGTCTTGCCTGCTCCGTAGATATTCTAAAGGTTCCATTCCATTCCATTCTGAAGGGGTGTGGACTCCGCCTGCTATCGACAACCCCTCTTACTTAACTGTTTAAATTTGTCACTAATTATATACTACTCAAAACAAAATAAGGGCCACGAGGTATTTTGTCTGTACCATGAAAATAATAAAACCAATATTAATTTTTTTGTCTCCATAACGAAAACTAATGTTGTTTTTACCGTGTAGACCAATAAATTTATTCCAATAATAATGATTAAAAAGTTTATTTGCTTTTGAAAGAAAAAACACATTTAAGGTTAAAAATAAAAACAATGTAAAGTTACTGAAAACAAAAGAAAATACTCCATGCTCATCTTTTAGTAACGGGTATGCCCCCCTTGTTTCGTTACGCACTCCTGAAGCCTGGAGTGCATGCTCTCAATCAAATGCCTGACATTTTCTGGAATCTCTTCCCAGGCTCTTTTAACAGCGTTGATGAGTTGCTGTTGGTTGTGGATTTCCTGATCACCGTCTCTAACTCTTCGTTTCAACTGATCCCACATGTGCTCTATTGGATTTAAGTCCGGACTGTTCGCCGGCCACGGCAAGACTTGAATTTGAGACGCTTCCAGTACAAACCGAGTCGCTTGAGCCGTGTGTGCACGAGCATTGTCTTGCATCAAGATGAATCCAGGACCCGCTCGCTGGGCAAATGGGATCACATGTGGTCTGACGACTTCCTCAATATACCGCTGAGCAGTAACAGTACCCTCATTTAAAATAGCGAGCTCAGTTTTGCCGTGTAAGCTTATCCCGCCCCAAATCATTACATTTGGACCACCAAAACGATCGACTTCATGGATGCAAGCTTCTAAAAATTTCTCGCCGCGTCTTCTCCATACTCTAATACGCCGATCGTCGTTAAAAAATTTAACTTTGCATTCGTTTGTGAAGAGCACCATGCCCCATTGGTTTATGTCCCAGTCCAAATGTTGACGGGAAAATCTTAAAGGATTTGCACGATGATTTCTGGTTAATGGAATACGGACAACTCGCCTTCTTGATGCCTGCTGGTCTTCATGCAATCGATTACGAATAGTTTGGTCACTGACACGAGTACCCGTTGTGAGCCGTAAACGATTTTGCAGCTTGCGGGCCGTCGTTGTGCGATCTCGGCGCACACTTAATCGAATGTAACGATCCTCTTGAGCTGTTGTAATGCGAACTCTGCCCGAACCAGATCTTCTTCTAACACTGCCGGTCTCTTGGAAACGATTCCATAGATTTTGAATAGCTATTCGAGAAAATCCCAATTGCAAACCCACAGATCGCTGCGAATGACCTTCTTCAATCATTGTAACGGCTCTGGTTGCTGTCAGCGAGTCCATATGACGCCTGCGTGCTTGTGGCATATTGCAAAAGATGTTTCTGACTCGAGATATCAATGAACTCTGATAATTTCTAATAAACCAAGAAGCTAAGGAAAGCAAAACGTCAAAGAAAATGCAATCAAAATTTTCAAAAATAATTTTATTTAAAATTGTTGCCAGCATTAGATGAATACTACAATATTAAAAAGTTTAGGTATCAAAGAGTTTGTATACTCAATATTTTACTACTTTCAATATGTAAATGTTTAATAATTTACACCAAAATGAAAAAATACCTCGTGGCCCTTATTTTGTTTTGAGTAGTATATAACAATCCATTTCAAAATTCAAGAGGGGCGCTGCTGAAATGACATCCAATATTAATTGCTGTTTCAACAATCTCTAAGCGATTCCGCTGCGTCCAGCTAATTCGGAAATTGTAGGCAAAAGCAGGTTTACCACTACGCGCTCGTCCTCTGTAGGCAGCATCATTACAAAATCCTGCCACTAGATGCTAGATAAGCTTCCATAAATATGGTATTTTTGTAAATTAAACAAATAAAAATAAGTTCTTCATTATATTTTAAAGATCAAAATACATTTCTTACAACTTTCAACAGTTCAATCATACCAAATTACAATTTAGAACAACATACATTATGTAGGTAATAAACCATTACTATGTATTACAGTTTGTCAAAAAAAATACAAATTGCTGCAGATAACTATTATTACAACAGCTTTGAGGCAGTCATTAAAGGTAAAAATTATGTTGCACCAACTCCTAGCTCACTGCAGAGTTTGCTGGAGCTGATAGCAAGATAATTTAAACAGAGCATTTACAGTTTCTTAGCAAATAAAATGTCCCATTAACAAACCAAGGAATTCAAACTTAATTCTAATACAATCATAAATCTCCTTATTGCTAAAATATAACTAATTCTTATGAACTACAAGTCCGGACAATAGTTCTCCGTAGTCACTTCACTGCTTTATTACATCACTATTTAGAAAACTATGTTTACAGATTAGGTGATGAGTTCCAAAATGCTGATCTCCTGCCTGGTGTCAAATGCAAAACGAAGCTTTGATGAATCCTGAGGACAAAACAAAACAAAAGTAAAATAACACATTCAGTTCCATGATGGTCACCAGTGACGGACAAAGATTTCTATTGTCTGGTTATATATTATTATTTATTTTAACAGGAACACTTGCAGAACTCTATTTAATTAATCCACTTAGTACGACCAGGTGTTATAACACCTCTAAAAGTATTAAATAGATGTACCCTAATGTGATACTTTAAAGTTTTATTTACAACTACACACAAAAGCCTGGTCGGTTTGAATGGGTAAATAAAAATCCAGACTATAGAAAACCAATGATACTGCATGCACAAATGATTCACCAAGACGTGAGAGATTAAATTAGTGATATTAATACAGATGAAGTGATCTTTGTAGAGGGCAGTAATTACTAACCTAGATTAAACTGGTGCTCCTGGACCACCTTTCTTCCCGATGAGCGATTTGTGAATATGTGGGATGACGCCACCTCCAGCAATGGTGGCTTTGATGAGACTGTCCAACTCTTCATCTCCTCTGATAGCAAGCTGCAAATGTCGCGGCGTTATACGCTTCACCTTGAGATCTTTGGAGGCATTTCCTGCCAACTCAAGGACCTATAAAATTAAAATTTTATCATTAGTAGAACCTTATGGTAAGTAGTCAAACTTCAATGGTTTAGAATTGAGCTTGAAGAAATGTACCTACAAATTAGGGTAAAATATAAATAAAGAAAAACATCACATTGATAAATAGTTTAAGTACCTACTTAGTATTTCACATTATTAATGGCTTTTCATTTTCATTTCATTACTTCATCATTCTAAAATTATTAAAATATTGATGCAGTGTTTATTTACTTAGCTGATTGGAGTAGTATAATATAATTCGACAAATTAGAATTCCATGAATGAATCTATAACAAAACTGAATTAATTTATAAATGACCAAAATTTTGGTAACTAGGTACTTTCTGTATTTGGATTTTGGACTCTTTGTAACAGTTTTCCCGCCAAATTAGCGCGATTTAATTAGACCGGCATATGAATTAATAAACTCCAATACTAACATATTAAAATAAATTGATAGCAGATCAACATTATGAAACGGCAGAATCTCGCACAAAATAGAATACCTACGCAAGTAAATTCTAAATTATAGCTGTAAAGCGGCAGCCGCCATATTTAACAGGGCGTCGCGTAGCTTACCTCGGCCGTAAGATATTCCAGAATAGCTGCCGAATAAACGGCTGCTGTTGCTCCAACACGTCCATGGCTTGTCGTTCTGTTTTTTAAATGTCGGTGAATTCTTCCCACAGGAAACTAAAACCACAAACATTTGTATTGAAATACCTAGTCAGTGATATTGATTATACTATCCAAGACAAAGTTGGCCGCCGCCATACCAAGAGGTCATGCGTATTATTCAATTTTGTAAAATACAATAGGACACATACTTATTAGATAAATACTTTCTTAAAATTCATAAAACAAATTAAGATTATAATTTATAATACCTGTAGTCCTGCCCTAGCTGATCTGGATACTGCTTTCGCCTTAGCTTTGCCTGAATCTTTGCCTGCTTTACCACCAGCCTAAAATTCACGAAAAACCCTATTAATTTTCATCGTACGAAGCTGAAACTTCGCCAGTAGGTTGATCATATCGTTAACCACCGAAATACACAACAATATCACATTAAAATTCACTGTATTCCCGGAAATCTTGCAAAACTCACCATTTTGAAACGTGTAACACAATCACTACTACACTGAAGACACCAACACAGGAAAGGCGGCAATCACTATGACACAAAGATAGCAGCGCCGCCGTGCGCGGCAACGCAAGCAAGAGCCAACCGAACGCAAACGGAAGTGTCGTAAACCAGTGACTCGTTTCGTGTATCCAATCAGAATTGATCAAAATGGCGGGTTACCACAGTGCTGCCAAGCCAAGTGTGGTGGCATAAAGAACTAATTTTCTTTTTAATATTTTAAATTCATGAGCGTAGCAAGCAACTGAAGTTCTTAGAGCCATGATGTGATGACACAACATAATGTGATATTTTATGAAATAAAATATATAAAAATGGTGGAACGAGTTCAAAATAAGTTCGTTCGATATTTATATTTGAGACTGTATGGTGTGTACCCATTTTACTCTCTTATGTATGTTGGATATCTTTTACATTACCTCTAATGTTGGATACATTATTTGTGTTAGGGATGGTGGGTACAACGAGCTAGGAGTTAAGAGAAACGTCGCCGAACTTCAATATATTTTTAAAATGATAAGGGGTAAAATCCATAATGAAGAATTGTTGGAAAGAGTGGCGCTACGTGTGCCAGACCGGTACGTGTGGCGACGCCGCCGGCAGCCGCTGCTAGCGGTGCCGCGCGGCCGCACCAACTTGCTAAACGAGGCGCCGCTGACGCGCGCGTGTATTTTAGTCATATTATTATTATTATTATTTTATTTTTTTTTAATAATGGCTTTGCACAAGCATTTAGCCAATGAAAAAGTCTTACAATACTTAAATAATAATAATTTCTTTCATGTATGATGATGATGATGAATGAATAGAAATGAGAAGTGAGAAATGATATACCCCCCAACCCCTCGAGTATCTCAGTAAAGATGTGGGGCTTTATTAAGTCCTCGGGTGGACTTCTTGAGAATTTGAAAAGTGACGTTGCACTGTTTTGTTTCATTTGCAACACTCATGCACACTCACAAACACTTAACGGTTAATAATCCACCATTATTTCACATTAATATTCGACATAACACAAATTTTAGAAAATAAAACAAAACCGCAGACATGACTCTTCAATTTCCCGCCAAGAAGTCCCATATTATTATTATACCTGCACTATTGTATTGGGTAAAAAAAAAAAAAGAAACCTGTAAAGATAGTTGTTTGTAATTATAAATAAATAAATAAAATAAAAACTCAACGGAAATCAAACACGTAAGACACCTACTCAATATGTATTTTGAATAGGTATGGTACTGGTATGATCTGATTTCAGATAAATTTATTTTCCAGTAGGCCTGGAGTTTTTATATTAGTGAGTAAATTTGATTATGATACTTCTAACTGGAAAGTGAAGAGACATGATTGCGGTTTTGTTTTATTTTCTTTGTGTTATGTTGAATTTTAATGTAACATAATGGTGGATAACTGTTAAGAGTGTTCGTGAACTTGTGTCCGTTAAGCTGGCGTACACATGGTCGATTTCACGTTTCTTGTTATGCCATCTTTTAGTGCGTAATTAGTGCAAACACAAAATAATTAGTGCCTCTTTAGTTTAAGAAACAAAGACCTTTTTTAGTGTGTACGCTGCCATCACGAATAAGCTGGCGTACACGTGATCGTTCTCGAAAACTACTTATATTATGGCAACGAAATTTACACACACATTTAGTGCCTAATTAGTGCCCCCGCTATGCAAAATTTCATAAAGACAATCCTTAAAGGAACGGAGATATTAAACAAGACTTGTGAATGACATTTCGAATTGGCGTCTATATAGCGTACCCATATTAGTGCTTACAGAAAGCGAACTTCTCTTTTTTTGATTGTTATATGTTGTTTTTAGTGCGTGAAATTCTGACTCTGTCAGTAGAAATAGTTTATGTGAATTCGCAGTGGAACTATGTAAAAAAAATATGTAAAGTTCTATACACTTTAAAACTTTCGCGTTCCATAATTAAACAAAGTATTTGAACGGGTATTAACGCAAACTAATTAGTAAAAAGGTATCATACCTATTAAATATTTTTTGATTCTGCAGACACCGCTAAGAAATTACTGCGCAATAAACAAAAACTCCAGGCTGGTATAGGGCTTTATGGTGATCAAACACCTAGCCAAAGTAAACATTTTAAAAATCTAAAAGACGAAATAATGCAGCGCGAGCTAGATGGTGAGTCTAATCTCTTAATTAAATACGTAAAAGGTATACCACGGATAGTAAAAAATCATCCAAAAAACGAATAACTGATACCAGCGAGCATGCTGTTTCTCATCTAATTAAACATGACTATCATAATATTTTTGCTCTTAAATCATCTCTCAAGTTCTTCTATGCCAATGTGAGGAGCTTACGAACAGCTGGAAAATTCGACGAATTGAAATGTATAATTGGTGCAGTGCAAGACACAATACACTTATTGGTATTAACTGAAACCTGGCTTAAAACTGAAGCTGAAGCAAAATCATTCCTCATTCCTGACTACACGCATGTATATAACCTTAGAACTAATAAATCTGGAGGAGGAGTATCAATATTTATACACGATAGTCTCAAATTTGAAGTCACAGAAGAAAAATACGAAAGTGGAATACACTACTTATGGATCCATGTATACAAGTTTGGACTCCACGTCGGAGCTATTTATAAACCAGATAAAAAGAATGCGAGACTATTTTTGGATAACTTCTCAGAACAGTTGGATAAAAGAAAAAGAGGCATCGTTTTCGGTGACTTCAATATAGATTTACTCACCACAGAAACTGACACAATTAACTACTCGAATGCAATACAGGAAGCAGGATATATTGTCATGAATAAAATCCACACGAACTACTGCACTCGAGAAACTGCTTCAAAAAAGTCAATTCTAGACCATGTTTGTACTACTCTGAATAATCCGTATACATTTACTTTAATAGATTCACCAATGGCCGACCACAAACAGATTTTTGTCGAACTATTCAAACAAAATCATAATTCAAAGAAACGAGTAAAATATACAGCTATAAACTATGGTGCACTATACAAGACGGTAGAAGAAGCTGACTTTGAAAACGATAACTTTATATATGAGAACCTAGAAAATTTTATCAAGCAAAAAATTGAAAATAACCGAGTAACAAAAGAAAAAATATTAAATTTACCCAAAGAAGACTGGATCAACAAAAAAATTATAATGAACATTGAACAAAGAAACTTATTATGGAAGCAACAAAAAACAGATAAAGAAAAAATAGAAATGTTTAAAGTGGAAAGAAATAGAGTAAGAACTTTAATTAAGGACACTAAAGAAAAATATTATTATAACAAATTTAAGCAATGTGATAATAACCCTAAAGAAACTTGGAATCTAATAAATTACTTAGCTACTAATAAAGTTAAAAACATTTGTGCTCCTCCCAGACTGATATCAGATTGTCAAAGCGTGACTGACGGTTTCAAAATATGTGAAATATTTAACAATTTCTTCTCATCAATCGGTATAATATTAACAGAACAAATCCCTAAATCATCCCAAAATAACAATACAACAACACATATATTAACCTACGGCTCAAATACCCCAACCAACCAATTAGCAGAAATAACTCCATGTACTGTAAAAGAAGTAAATGAAATAATAAATAACTTAAACGTAGACACTAGCACAGGTATAGACGAAATTAGCACAAAATCTGTAAAATGTATTGCAAATTTAATATCAGAAAACCTAACACTTTGTATAAATGAATGTTTTTCTGCAGGCTTTTTTCCTGATAGTCTTAAAATATCACGAGTTACACCTATTTATAAATCGGGCACTAGGACAGACCCTGGTAATTACCGACCAATATCTGTCTTGCCTGTAATATCCAAGGTTTTTGAGAAAATTCTATATAACCGGATAGCTGAACATTTAGATAACCTAAATTTCTTAACTAGTATGCAATATGGTTTTAGGAATAAATCAAATACTCTTTCGGCCACAATAGACCTTGTAACAAAAATTAAGTCACATCTCGATCAAAAGAATATAAGTTTAGGTATTTTCATAGATTTAAAAAAGGCGTTTGACACAATAAGTCACACTACCCTCTTGCAAAAACTCAAAGACCTTGGTATAACGGGAAACGCCTTCAAAACTCTAGAATCGTACCTAAATAACAGGATTCAATATGTCAAAATAGGAGATTATTGTAGTAGCCCCCAACAAATAAAATGCGGAATACCACAGGGTTCAATATTGGGTCCTTTATTATTTTTAATATATGTTAATAATGTCACAATCTTAGGTTTAGCAGGACAAATTACTTTATATGCCGATGATACCTGTCTTTTTTATTTTGGCAAAAAACTTCCCGAACTCCTTGAAAAAGCGCAAAATGATTTAAATATATATAATAACTGGTGCAATAGCAATCTCTTAACAATTAATACTAAAAAAACTTCCTACATGATTTTCTCGGCTAAAAATAAAAAGATCCCACAACACTCCCCGCTAACTATTAACAACGAAATCATTAAACAGTCTCATCGGGAACGTTACTTGGGACTACAGTTAGATGATAAACTTACCTGGAAGTGCCACATTGACAAGGTTAGATCAAAACTCATATCTTTGAATGGTGCATTGCGTAAAGTGATTGACTGTATCCCAAGTAAGGTTCGAATGACTATATACAACTCTTTAGTAAAATCTCATATAGATTACCTTGTTGAGGTGTGGGGATGTGCGGCTCAATCTAATCTTAAAAATTTACAAATTTCACAAAATAAAATTATCAAAACTCTATTTAAATACAATCGTTTAATGGACACAAAATTACTGTACGAAAAAACTAAACTACTTAACCTTAAACAAACCTACACATACACAACATGTATTCTGATTAGAAAGATACTAACAAACAAAATACACACGGAACTATCTTTTTCAAAACGCACCTTTAAACATCAATTAAGAAACGCAAATAAAATTAGTTTGATAACTCCAAGAATTAACCACGGTAAATCTAACATAATGTTTGAAGGAGCACAAATGTACAATAATCTACCAAACGACATTAAGGAGTGCAACTCATTTGGCCTTTTTAAATCGAAATTGAAAAAGTACATCTACGAAAAAGTTTATTAATGTTATTTAAATACAGTGTGATGTGCTGGACAATACTATAATTACTGAAGTATGTTTGAAATTTCAAACATTTTATGTTATTTAAGCTCATTATAAGTGAACTCTGTTCTTTATGAGTAATAAAGTTTCTTTAAACCGATACCTTCTTTATACCCGACGTTTCGACCGAGTTACAACGGCCATGGTCACGGGTTGACTGCTGTCGCGATTTTGCGCCTCCGTTTGCGCGGCAGAGTATTCATCCACCGTCTTATTATTTTGCCAACTACCGCCACACACACCACTAACAGTGTTCCTATTACGTATACAAGCCTTATTCTGGTTGTTTACCGACTGCGAATAAAAAAAAAATCACCACCCTCGACAGCTGCAATCCGTGATGACGTCACTAAGGAATAGAGCTTTTGACCTCTGTGACCTTGAACATTTGGAGCGTTAGCTGGATCATGAAAACGGAAACAGCCCACAAGAAGTTGCAAGCATCCCGAAGTTGGCAGGCAACCAGCCTACATGCCTTATGTCAAAGGAGTGACAGACAAGATCGGTCATATATTACGGGAGTACTCCATACCGACGATATATAATCCTGGCATAAAGGTGAGCAACATTGTGGGCACTCCAAAGGATGTCTTGCCACTTCAAACAACAGGCGTAGACAAAACAGACTGCAGCTGTGGTAGTTCCTACATAGGCCAAACAAAGCGGACTACACATGAGCGGGTCAAAGAACATATTGCAGCTGTAAAGAACAGGCAGTCTAATAAATCAGCGATTGCAGAACACCTACTTGAAAGAGGCACAAATCACTGGATTGAATTTTACCGCACGCAAGTCCTCTCCACAGATCGCCACTTTTATTCAAGAGTAGTGCGTGAAGCGATTGAAATAAAGAAGCACCCTAATAATTTCAATCGGGAAGACGGCCACAAACTATCTTCAGCGTGGAATCCAGTATTTGTAAAAAGACATCCTCGTTTTTCTTCGCAGTCGGTAAACAATCTTAGTGTTGTGTGTGGCGGTCGTTGGCAAAATAATGTGACGGTGGATGAAGACTGCCGCGCAAACGGAGGCGCAACATCGCGACAGCAGTCAACCCGTGACCACGGCCGTTGCAACTCCGTCGAAACGTCGGGTATAAAGAAGGTATGATACCTTTTTACTAATTAGTTTGCGTTAATACCCGTTTAAATTCTTTGTGTAAAGTTCTATTCATGCATTAGAATTATTATTGTGAATTAGACCATGTGTACGCTAGCTTAACGGACACGTGAACTTGCATGTGTTGGTTGGCCATTGCGTTAGCAAATAAAACAGAAAGACGTGCAACGTCACATTTCAAATTTTCTTAAGTCCGTGTGAGTGTGAGGTGTCAGTCAGTAAAGCCCCAACTTTATTGAGATACTCGAGGGGTTGGGGTAGGGGCACAGTAGCGTCCGTTAAGCTAGCGTACACATGGTCGATTTCACGTTTCTTGTTATGCCATCTTTTAGAGCGTAATAAGTGCAAACACAAAATAATTAGTGCCTCTTTAGTTTGAGAAATACAGACCTTTTTTAGTGTGTACACTGCCATCACGATCATCCAGCTGCCATCTTCTTTTGCAAAATAAATCCTTTTTTATATTATTAAGGTATTTTATTTGAATTTCACAATTTTATTATGATTTATAATTCACTCAAGACATACCTACTGTAAAAGAATGACAATTACCAATTCATCATCAACAGTTCATTTTAATGTCCCCACTGCATACGAGCCGTCATTCAGCATACTGGGCACGAGCCTTCTCAGTGGATGGAAGCACCACAGGGAGAACGGTAATTGTGCGAAATATCAAACTAAAAAAAATATAAAAATTTAGGTAAAGTATATACTTATGTATGTACTTTACCTAAATTTGTTTAAGTATGAGATTTAAAATAGGTATATCATTGGAAAGTTTCAAATCGCATGAAACAGTTAAACATTTTTTAAAGGTTTTTATTAACTGTCAACATCAAAAGAAATCTATATCATGAAATGTTTTGGTTTGAAAGAATTACAGCTTTGAAGTTTATATGGGTCACCGTAATGTAAAATGGCTTTTAAAGTAGGTAGGTATGAAATAATATAACATATGTACTAAGTCTATATTTAGTGGGTATGTTAATATAATATACAAAATAAACAACACGGGTTTATATATTGAGAGATTTTATTAAAAACACCTAAATAGGACGTTATTAAAATAGATTGTAGTGACAAAAGCACAAATCGTTTTATATTTGGTTAAATTATCATCACAGCATATTTACATTTGTAATATAACCATTTAATGTCGCTCATGGTGGTGAAAACAATGGTTTTCATTGTTTTCACCATAGCTTGAACTTATTTTGGTTACAATATGAGTTACTCATACTCAAGTTTAAAGCAAAAGTTTAGGTAAGAATTTAAAACTAATAGATGGCAGTGAGTGCTCCTCCTTGTCCACCGAGTATTCTAGAAGTGTTGTCTATGCACCGGCATTGCCTGTGAACTCGTCGCAGCGATCTTCGAGCTCGTACTGAAAACAAAATCATCGAATGAGTGCCGCAACGGGGGCGGAGACGGGCGAAGGGTTTTCTGTTGGATTAAGGTAAACTCTTATAAAAAGTTAAGTGAATGTCAACATTTCTTTACGGTAATAAACTACACTCTAAGGGCGCTTTCTAATTAGGCGTTTCGTGTCGGACCGCCGCGCCGCTGTCGAGCGTTCGCGTTGCACTGCGTTCCATATTAAAACAAGCGAGCGGCTGGCGTTTAATATGAAAACGCACGGCAACGGTCCGACACGAAACGTCTGAATTGAAAGAGCCCTAAGTACTATTATTAGTATTATTTTCAGGGTGCCTAGTGAGAGCTTCGTTTGATACTCGATTACGTTTACGAAAATGTTAATTTGTATGGCATCGAAGCGGGGTCTCCTCTCCTGGTGGAGTATGAACAGTAAACATTTGCCATAGAAAATGTCGTTCTCGATGGTGAAAAACACTCGCATAGCCGCACCGCGGGGCGTGGACGGCGCCCAGGCCCTGCCCAACGGCGGGCTGTCGCAGGCATTCAGAGACCGCTGTCCGTAGTCCCGCACCACCCTCGCGACGGGTGACGGGACGGTTCGAGGAGTCACAGCGGGTCCCCCTTCTCCCGCATTCCTGTCGAGTCTTTCCGGAAAGGAAAGCGGGAGTCGGGGGAGAGTTGCCACATAACCAGCGGGTTTCCCCAGGCCCGCTAGTATTCGTAAGATGAATTCGTCCTTATATAAAAAGGCACCCTGTTATCAGTGAAACTATTTCAACGCAACATTTTTTTTAGAGAGTTTGCCGATTACTTCGGACGGCATTCTCGGCTTCGCCGGGCTCGGGGGCGGCGAGAAACTTAGAAGGGTTCCTCGAGCCGTGTGAAACGAAGCGCCGTCTTCGGTTTTGTAGAGGGAGCGGCACCCTGCGGGCGTGCGGGCGTGCGGGCGTGCGGGCGTGCGGGCGTGCGGGCGTGCGGGCGTGCGGGCGTGGGCGGTACCTCGTCGAGCTGCAGGCAGCGGCCCCACTCGGCCAGCGTGATGCGGTGGTCGTCGTCGTGGTCGCAGCGGTCCAGGAACGCCGCGATGCAGTGCTCCAGCGACATCAGCGGCGCGCGGATCGGGAACAGCTCGTGCCGCGACACGAACCTGCGCAACCACCACACCGCACGTATCAGATATATATCTTTGCATGATAACATTTTTACAAAAAAAAAACAACCAGCTTTAGGAAAGTCGAGCGGTTGTCCGAAGGTTGTAGGTTCGATATACAAAATAATATAGTCCATTCAATAATATAGGAGCTCGTAGTGTTAAGCAACTTTCGCAAAGGCCGGTCATCGGATGGTTGACCAAAAAATGTAATAATTTCATCTCGAGCTTCTTCGCGCTTCGGAAGGCACGTAAAGCCGCCGGTCCCGGCTGCATTAGCAGTCGTTAACTACTCCCAACCCGCACTGGGCCCGCGTGATGGTTTATGGCCCGTTCTCCCTATCCACCCATATAGGAAAGGCTCGTGCCCCGGCAGTGGTGACTACTGGGGACATAAAATGAGCTGATGATGATGATAGTCAATTGCTACCCTATGAGTCGAGGAGCGAAATTAGGATGCACTAAAATATAATATAATCCATATTGTGTATATAAAAAAAATATCTGGAGCTTACGACATTATTTATGACTAAATTCTTTTACAATAAGCTAATTATTTTTTGCGGGTAGGTACTGGGTACGGACTCGCGAGTGGGAGACTGCGGAAGGTGAGCTCGGGTCATAGGGACGCGCTCGAGCGACGCACGCAGGCGCACGACCGCTGGGACGGTGCGTCGCGAGGCCCGTGCCCGCGCGAGGTTGTCCACGTGGACGGTATTTTTCCCTCAGTCGATGGCTTCATGGAGTTAACACATTAGCCAGTATCAAAGTAATTTTTCTTACAAATTATACTTATAAATAAACAATATTTCCTTTCTGTATGACGATGACAATCGATAATAGAAATGAGAAGTGAGAAACGATATACACCCCGACCCATCAAGTATCTCAGTAAAGATGTGGGGCTATACTAAGATTCACGCAGACTAAGAAAATTTGAAAAAAGACGTTGCACCGTTTCGTGCTATTCGATAACGCTCATGAACGTTCACGAACACTCAACGGTTAATAATTAATAATAACACAAGTTTTAGAAAATAAAACAAAACCGCAGCCACGAGTGTCGCGTGTCGCGTGTCGCGTGTCTCGTGGGCATGCGCGCACGCACCGGTCGTTGTCGTGCGCGTCGAGGTCGCACCACTTCCAGACGGCGGCGTTGGTCCAGCGGCGCGTGAGGTTGGCCTCGGCCTCGCGCTCCATGCCGAGGTAGTGCGGCGACAGCTCGCGCCGCTCCGCCATGTCGCGCATGATGTTGAACAGCCAGTCGCGCATGCGCCGCGGGAAGTCCAGCATCTCGCTCTCCGTGCACTCCTGCGCAACCGACACCGCCTCGATAACGTATCACGGAACCGAATGTATTAACGTCATATGCGAGTCGTCGTCGATCTATATTAGGACACCGTTGGACATAGACCACTCCGAGTGCACGCCACAGTGAATATCGATTCATTACATTATCATTGTGGCCGACGTAAAATTATATCATAACGATTTGAAAAATTCCACGAGCGGGATTCGAACCCGCACCACGTGACATGCCGGGTCAGGTGCACTGCCAACTATGCTATCGTGGCTCGATCCAACTCGCCGAAATTAATCAACACTATCTACTTTTTCCTAATTAATGATTATTATTTTTACAGTTTGTAAAAATATTAAGATCGGACGTTGATGACGTAGTTGTCGACGTTGAATAGGGCTCCTTTGGCTTATAAAGTAAAAAGTATATAGTGTTGATTAATTTCGGCGAGTTGGATTGAGCCACGATAGCATAGTTGGCAGTGCACCTAAACATATACAACAATAATAACACATAAATATTGTTATTATTTATTCGCAACAATATTTGCGTAAAATCACATGTAAATAATCATAATTATAGCTTGCCTAATTTTTAACTAATCTTTCAAAATATTGAACATCCGATCTTAATATTTTTACAAATATGTAAAAATATTAAGATCGGATGCCGATGACGTAGTTGTCGACCTCCTTTGGCTTATAAAATAAAAAGTTGATTAATTTCGGCGAGTTGAATTGAGCCACGATAGCATAGTTGGTAGTGCAGCTGACCCGCATGTCATGGGGTGCGGGTTCGAATCCCGCTCGTGGAAATTTTTTAACACTGTCTTTTTTAAATTGTAATTTGTTCGCAACAATATTTGCGTAAAATTATATGTAAATAATCATATCATCACGAGATTTGTAGCGGCATTATATGTATGATATATTTCACATTTAAGCACCCATATATCACTAACAGATTTATAGCCAAAACAATATACCAGTTGTTTTATAACTAATTCTAATTTACTATGTTAAATGCGTGCACCGTGCGGCCCGAGAGGCGGTCGGTGCACAGCCGTGATAGTGGGAGCTGACGGTGCAGCGGTTGACGCGCAAAAATGTATCATGTCGAGCTTCTCCGTGCTTCGGAAAGCACGTAAATCCATCAGTTGCGGCTGCATTAGCCGTCGATAACGACCACCGACCGGCACTGGGCCCGCGCGGTGGCTTATGGCCCGTTCTCCCTATCCATGCATAGGGATGCCTCGTGCCCCAGCAGCGGGGACACAGAATGCGCTAATGAGTCGTGGTAGTGACCGGCATCTCGCGGCAGGAGCCGTAGTACTCGATCTGCACGTGGTGGTACTGCGCGCCGCGGCACAGCTCCGACCCGTCCAGGCACAGGCAGCGCTGGCGGTACACCTCGCAGTCCGACGACCACGTCTCGTTGTGGTTCGTGCACACCTGCGCACCGAACGACATCATCATATAACACATACACGTTTAGATTCATCATTCAACGAGTGAGTGTTTTGTTACTCGAGCGTGGCAAAAGCTGAGACATTTTCTGTAATAAATAAGGACTTTAATTATTCTAATTTATACTATCGATGAAGAGGTACCGTTTGTGATAATCAAAGTATTAAATTTTGTATGTACGGGTACAATACGAAATCCACGTGAACGAGGTCGCGGAAAAAGTGCTAGTACAGTATAAAATTAAGACCTTTAGTAACATAACATAATCCGATAGAATTTAGCATATTAAATGCAAGTGACCAGATATAATTTTCTAGTGCACTCCTCGGAGCTTCGGTGAGCACGTCCTGAAACACTATTTCCGATAAGTATTACATAAAACACTTTACTAAGATAGATGCGGATATGTAACAGTGATAATCATATCACAATCAAAAACTATTCTCTGAATGAAAATTCAGAATAAACAAGAGCGACACCTTTCGTACAACAGACTAAATTGCAGACCGACTAAGCTTTAAAGAGAGCACGTCGTGGCTTTAATTCATTTCCTACTGGCCAAGCCCTCGCCTCGCCTTCTAATCGCCAAAGCGATCGAAAGCGAGAGAGTTAGGCGGATGGGGGGCAGGCTGCTCAGTGCGAGTTTAGAGTAGTTTAAATAGGCTGGTTGTGTGAGGGTGAGGGTGAGGGTGAGGAGAGGTGCTCACCTTGCGGCGCGAGTCGGTCTCGTAGGGGCAGTCCTTGATGCAGTTGCAGACGGCGTCGCCGTGCTCGTCGATCTCGCACACGCGCCCCGCGCTGCAGTGCACCTTCACGCACGGGTCTGCGCACACGAACCATGTTATATCATCATCAGCATCATCATCTCAGTCAAAAGATGTCCATAGCTGGGCAAAGGCCTCCCTCCCCCAAGGATCTACACGACAACCGGTTTTGTACAGCTCGCATCCAGCGGCTTCCCGCGACCTTTACCAGACCGTTGGCCCAGATGTTCTATGATATTTTGATATTGTAGGTATCGATGTAAATAATACTGTTACAAAATATGTAGCAATAAAGTTAAAATGTCCCGTGATCATGGCGCTTGTAACTTGTCGAAATATCTTATCGTTCAGTCTAAATCACGGTAGGAACCACATATTTTAATCAGTAAGCCGAGCATCGCCTAGCTGTACTGTTATACGTTGTGTTCAGCCGCTCGTTTAATCGTGATTCATATTTGTGATCGAATGGCATGGCCGCGGCCGTCGTGGTCAACGTACAAAAGAACATGATTGCAACATTGTGTAATTTCTGAACTCCTCACTCACCGTCGAGGAACACTTCATGCTCCGCTGCTGCCTCGTTCTCATTGAGTATTTCATTCACGCGACTATTTTCAGATTCCTGTAAAGTCATAACATTTGGTGAATAAAAGAGTACGTTACATTTAATTTTATGATATTAGACGGCGAGAACTCTCACCTTTCATAAGACTCGCCCTCTTGTAGCCGGCCCTAAATTTTAACTCTTCAGGTTTTAATTACTTACGATAATCTATCAGTTACTATCTAACAAATGTATGAAGTTCTTCAAAATGAGAACATGGGCATATACATAATGTATTGTACCAATTAAAGATTGATTTCTACTTCTACGAAGCAGATAATTAAAAAATAAAAACATTCACAGTTCCATTACACCACCGGCACCGCCGGCGCCGTTATGTTGAAGCCCCTGCTCGCAACACACTTTAACTGTGCTTTGCGCTCAATATTGATGTGAATAAGTTGGGCGCTTTTGTTAGTTTGCTGATTGCCTCAGACGGCATTATCAGTTTCAGCTGGCTTTTTTTTGGGCGGCGAGAAATTTTAAGGGTTCCTCAAGCAGTGTGAAACGAAGCATCGTCAGAGGTTTTCTAAAGGGAACGGCATCACGCACTAGTGCGTGTCCCCGAACCCTACCAGATTCTCTGAGGGGTTCGGACCGGATCGGGAGTTGGGCGCGTGCATGGTGCAGTGTTACCTGGAACCTCTTCTCGTCGAGGCGCTCCGCCATGCCGAGCTCGAGGTGCTCTGCCTCGGCGTCCTCGGGCTGCGACTCGGGCTGCGACTCGAGCTGCTGCTCGGCCAGCGGCTCGGGCTGAAGCCCCAGCGACGAGCCTGCGCCCGGCGCCTCCGTCGTCGTCGTGCGCAGCCGCCGGTGCCGACGACGGTGCTTCTGCTCAGAATACACACATCCATTACCCCTTAAGTTGTATATACTCAGGGACTGGGGAATGCTGTTAAAACGACTGTATGAAAACCCGCGTTACTTCCCAGCGCTCTGAAACGGTGTGAGGATGTAGGAGATGAGTGTGTGCGCAAACACATTACAGCTCAAGTCCTTCTGTTTTCAAGCACTTTCAAGCACCACAGGGAGCGAGGCTGTAAAAATGTTTTTGCATGTTTATTATGTCGCTTAGTCTCAAGTCTACAACCTACCATGGGAATAGATAATTGGATTATATATGATGGTGTACGTTAATGAGCGGCCATTTCATAACCACGCAAAACCACATATATTTATATAGTTTTATACAAAAATGAAAGTAATTTATATTTCTATTTTTGAAGTACATAAGTATATACTATAATCAAGAATTCGCAAATATGTTTAAACTTTCTACGAAAACCAACGGCAGTCAAATAGTTGGCCTCGTCGGGCGGAATCTGTGTGAACGAGCTGTGCGCGCTTGTCTTGTGCAGCAGATTGTGCGGCTGCCACGTACCTGAGCGTCGGCGGTGCAGATCACTGCCACCAGCAGCGCCAGTATCAACAGGCGTCCCTTCATCTTGTCTTTCTGGAAAAATAATACCTACTATTAAAAAAGGCGGGAATTAATGGCCGGTGAAGAGCGACAAGCGTTAAGTAAATAAAAATCCTTTAATTGTAGCACTGCTGGGCAATTGAAATTGAAATCGAAACACTATGGCCGACCCCTGGGAATTGAACCCAGTACCTTCGGGTGTCGGGCCGAGCGCTTCGCCACTCTGCCGCCGAGGCGTCAAAAGGGAAGCGTTCAAAAGTAATGATTGTTGTGGGCACAGCACAGGTCCAGAATGCCACTGTCGCGATGGTAGCGAGCGACATTTGTACCTTTTTTATATACACCGCCACTTTTTGATCGTTTTAATCCCGCAGGTGGGTTTATAACTGGTGCAGCGTGAAAACAAACGTAGCATCAGTTAACCTCACTCTGCCGGCCCACAAGGTGCTTAATCACGCCTCTTTTGAAGGACCCCATATCATAGGAAGGAGAGAAAACGTGTGTTGGTAGACTATTCCAATTTTTGGAGGTGCGGTAAAGAAACGTCCCCACATTTCTTTTTGCTCGTTTAAAGGTATTAGATAAGATTAGAGACAGTAAATATCAGTCTTTGTTGGCCAGGCACTAACATACACAGATGCGTGGCTTTATTTGTTTTAAGTAGAAGTAATCAGAGTACATCGGTATGTGCCCCAACAAGCCCACCGCCTGCCGTTTCAAATTCGTTACCATTAGCGGAGGCCGAGGCGCGCGCGGGTCACCACAGCGTCTGGCTTGCCTGCTGGCATGATCAACTAGCTGGACTGAACTAGCTGAATAACCGCATGAATTTTAACCACCTCTGTGGTCTAGTGGTTAAGATCACCTGTTTAGACCCAGAGGTCCCGGGTTCGATTCCTAGTGAGATACATGTTTGTGACACAACAGAGTACACAAACTTTGTGTACTCGGCTTGGTTGGTGGTAGGGCTTGTTTGTCCGCCTGGCTAGCTACCACCATCTTATATAAATATGTCGCCATAACATCAATGTTTGTGGCATTGCTTGTTGTGTTCCGGCAGCTAGAGATAAGATAGCGAGTGCCTCACTAGTTGAAGATCCCGGGTGAAGTGCGCTTCCATTATTGGCCTCATCATCACTAATATCAGGTGAGATCAAGGCACCTTGCATACCCGTAAAATATTTAAAAAATAAGCTGGATGATGCTGGATGATTATACATATATATATCATATATATCATACATACATCATAATATGGTAGGGCTGAGGGGGTAAACAAAAACTAACTTATACACTAACACTTCTTTGACACCCATTAAAAAGATATTTCACAAAGCTCCCGTGTCCAACAGATTAAAATAGTAACATGTCATAAGACCAAATTATGTATGAATTTTCACCATCACCATATTGATACTTGTAAATAGTGGGTAGGGATAATTAATTATATATGTACATACCTACTTATGTGTCTAACTTGTCATTATTATCATTATTCAAACAGTACGCTGTTTTATAAAACGTTGGTATCTAATTAAAAATGAATACAGGCACCAAGTCAGTGTTATCTTGTGCTACCATGCGGAACCGCAGGGCAACGATCTCGAGGCGGGCACGGGAGATGGCACGACTCGATTCAACTCATATGTTATATCAATGATATTGGTGCTCAATTATAAATTTGCTTGGACTTTTAAAACATATTTCTATAAATTCTGATTTAGAACTTAAATTGAGATTTTTCTATTGTCGTGCAAAACCAGAAAATAATTCCCTGGACGCCGCCCCGCCCGCCGCGGGACTAGTTTCACGCGGACGCAGTTGGCGGAACTTACAATAATTATTTACAATGAGATAGCTTAGGTTATAATGGCACAGTTCATATAGGTACTTATCTTGTATACCGATTATGAGACGGTCTCGAAATTTGTCAGTTGCTATAGAAACAAGCGAACGTTGCACTAACTCTGAATTGGAAATTCGAAATAAGAGATTATGTTAGACCCCCTGAAATTGCAAGCTTGCCGAGAAGGCGAGGCGGCGCGGGCGGCGGCGGCGGTGACCTCACCGCGCATCTGCGCAAGCCATCGCTTCTCGGTACCACATCCACACCGCCCGCCGCCGCCCGATTTAACTTAACACAGCAATAAATATTATTATTACACATGAACCGAACGTGACCAACGTCACTCTTAAATCTTTGCTCCTTTAGTTATTAGTTTTACTTTGATACAATTGATGAACTGTATAAAGCTAATGGTTTAACGTACAGTGACATTGACAGTCAACGCAAGAGTTAAAAAGATTTGTTAGTTTTTCAAATGGTGATTGAACCATTTCACGGTATGGTACCGGCGCACTGGTGCCCGAGCTCTAAGCCCACGCCCACGCCCAGCGCTCGACAATTTGGTTCGATTTTCATTGAAATATTACTGGATGACCGCTAAGAACCAGGCGGTCTGTATCCGATCGTTGCTAATAACTAAAATCCTTTGCTGTGCCCTTTTTAACGATCAAAGGAAAAACCTGCCAATGACTGGCTCCTGTCGAACGCTGCTGCCACTACCTTGCCCTACGCAACAATTATTAGAAAAAGTGCGATTGAACTATTCTTTATAAAAGTATTCTGTACTCCTGATTTGGATAAATCGACGACGGCTTTTTATTGAAAAAGAAGGACAGTGTTCTAAAACGTAAACGCACGTATTCTAGTCTTTATGTTCTTAGCATGACACAATAGCATATTGAATCCGTGTCATGTCTCAGTAAATGAGAGCGCGTGCAAAGATGTTTTTATTCCGCACAACTTGACCATTTGATGGATGTCGTCAGCGCATGCGACCCTCCCATGAGATCATCCACAATTGTAACGCTCCTTTGGTTTATATCGAATTAATATTTCCATAATATTTTTTTACTAGAAAAAATCTACCAGTCCCGGGAACCTCGAGTTCCGGGAATCAAACTCACGACATTTTATTTGCCATGTAAAAAGTTTGCAAATAATTCCAGGGTCTACTTTCGGTAGCCAAACTAGTCGTAATGTCGCTGTTAAAATCCAACAGTTGTTATTGAAGAGCCATCGATCGTTATCATTTAAATAGAAGTGTGACCCGTAGGATTCCTCTCGGTCATCGCAGCAGTACCTAATTGGTGCCGGTGCGGTGCAGCGATGGTGCAATCACAATTGCGCCGATTGATTCCGAGGCCGCAACCTGCCCCGCCGGCCGTCTATTTGTTTATATTGACCCAAATATGCAGATCACTCCGCGACGGGCAAGTTCATCTCGGTTTCAATCTGGCACCATTACGCCGAACAGATGCAGTCATGTCGTCAAGTAATAAAGTGCCCATTAGCCTGTCACAACATCCGATGTGCGCCGTACATTCTGATCAAGTGAGAAACTAATTCATCAACGTTACTTTCAATGGAAACACGTGCGTACATTTATTTACGTAGGTACTTCATACATAAATATGAATAGGCATTATTAAAGTTTGCTTAAAAACAAACTTTTATAGTGTTGCTGCACGCTTTGCGTATGAATGGTTCGTATGGGTGATTACTCCGCTACCTCGAGCCGATGAATGGCATCTTTCTTTGGCGGCGGCCGGCAGCCCAACTGGCGATGCTAGAGCACGGTAAGATAGTATTACCGTGGCTAGAGTATTATTCATGTGTAATGTTAACGCCATACAAAATGGGCCTATACATAACTAACTTGTCTTTCAATAATGCCGATACGTATACGTACACATCATTATTGTGCAACTTGATATATGATAATAACACAATCACTCGACTCACCGAAGTGTCAGCATCAGCACAGAATAACTAAGTGTCAGGTCGCCGCCTTACCTAGTCCAAAAATGTAAGCAGGACGTTAACCTGTGTGTTTGACCGATTTGCCTACTGCGACACCTTTGCATGTCCCAGTCCCAATGCAGTCTATATTAGAATCCATAATTTAAAATGACTAATTGCAAACGGCTTAAGCTTAAAACACATAATTATTAAAATCTATAATGTTAAAATATATAAACTTCGATAATAATATATAAAATGTAAATATGCATAACGAACGCTTCACTCCTCGCAGCCTGTTCTTTTTATGTGTTCGTAATTATCGGACCCAAATACCTATATCACAGATTAAGTAGTAACAGATGCATTACTGTACACAAAAGCGAAAATACCTACGCTATAATAGCCTACAAAATTGTAATAATAAAAGCTGGCGTTAGCTGCAAGCAGCAATATACCTTATCTACGCGTATCGAGAGTTGAAGACACTTTGCCCACCGCGCGGTCTTCGTGTAGCTGCGTCATCGAGCGAACACGCTAGGGTTGTTTAAAGATGTTGAAAAAAATAAAAGACAAGAAATAATAAAACAAATAATTGTTTTATAATCAAAGTACGATATAATGCGTTTGTCGGTGCAAAATTAACACACCTTATTATACCTAATTTCAACAACAAACATTTTGTTTTTAATATAAGTGATTGTTGTTTATAAATTTATTTTAGTTTTGTATTATTTTAAATATGTTTCAGTTTTACATAATGATGAATAGCTTTTTTCCTTCTCGGAATTCTCTATTATTAAACTTAATGGTTGAAAATAATCTGAATCTTATAAATAATTTTAATAAATATTAAAATAGAAAACACTTGCAAAGTGGAGGAAAATCAATCAGTTTTAACATTTCGTAAATTGTACTTCCCGGCCGATTCAATTATCAAAATTATCTAAGAATTCCTTGATTTCGACATTTTTATTTAGCATAACGCAACTGCCGTGCACTCAAGACGAGCGGCAGCTCTTCTGATACTTGCAGGTTCGAACGTGCGCTAGCCGGCGGTAGATAAAACGCGGGGCTCGAGCGAGTGACGGAGGCCTGCTTATATGGCGATTGGTAACTAGGGTTACAAAATAGTACCTGCTATACCATGTTCTCAGAAGTTATAACTATTTAAAAATTATGAATCTTCATGACTAGGCCAAATAATAATATGTATTTTTTTATATTATCATTCTAATGTTATGCGATTTAAAGTTATAGCAGTTTTTTATGGATTTAAAAATAGGACAATTAATGTTATGCAATTACTATTTTTAAAGGGACACCTCTAAAAGGACAGCATCCATCGCACGGTGGGATCGAGCCAATATCACCCCACCAACTAATCGTCGTACAAAGTTACATTACAATAAGATTTTATAATAAAGTAAATAACGCGTTGTTTAAAATGATAAAATAGTATGTCAAGAATATTTTTGTGCCTCCGCTCCGTCCGTATCTTTGCGTGATAGATAACCCGACGCTCGGTGACCCCCGCCTCTGGGCTAGGTACGCACAATCGCACATCAACCAAAAATAAAGCTCGATATAATGAATATGTAATATAGTAACTGATAATAGAACTTTGAAAAAGGCGACCGACGTGAGACTCGAACCTACAACTTTTTACGATTCGGAGTGAGGGCTCTTCCAACTTAGGTTGGAAGGTTACTTACTACCAATGGTTTTCCAGTCGACATTTAAAATTAAATAAATAAAATAGAATATGTTATCAATAAACACGTGGACGTGGGTACCCGGCCGGGCGCTTTGCCACTCGCCCGGGTACCCAAAGGTTCCGGGTTCAATCCCAGGGCAGGCAGTGTGTCGGATTTTTCGATGCATAGCCCGGGTTATCACCATAGCGATCACTAACCCGAATTTGCCAAGCATGGTGATTAAGCATTAGCAATCCATTGTAGCGATGGCTTGATTTCAATGATGATCTTTGCCCAGCGGGAGTGGGACAGTTATAGGCTATACTTCTTTTCTATCAATATAACAATCCGGATTCAAATGACTTTCATTGCGTCAAAATACTATCGAGTGCCGCGGCTGCAACGGCATACCCGCCGAGTTTAGGTATGATTTCAGTGATACCAGAAAGTGACGAACGCGCCCGGCCGCGGCGCGTGAAGTAGGCCGGGACAAAAGCACGAGGTCGCGGGCGGCCGTTTACGAGCGGGCGTCGCGCGGTTTACGACCGGCAGCAGCTGTCCACCGTGTGCCACACCACACTTGTATGATGATGAACCTGTACCTATCCACTAACTATTGCAACTAAATAATCATTGCCGTCATTTGACTTATTACAATTTTTTTGCGAAGCCCGACTGACATCTCGTTAAATATTTTTCGAAATAAGATAACACAATTATTATTTATTTTAATAATAGACATTCCTTGTAAAGCTTATACTCGAAGTGAACATTTCATGTAGTGTGTTCAATATGATATTCTTTCTAAAACTTTTGCTTTGTTATGTTTTAGCAAAATCGCAAGGCATAAAAATTATTAAAAGTGGGTCATCGAAGCGAATATAATACGTGCGCGCGGCGGAAGCGCTATGTCCGCCGATAGCGCTGACCTGCAGATAAAAATGTTAAAACAAGCTTTGTGTGCCGAGCTGCGAGCCGCTGCCGTTGAATCTCGACTTCATGAGGTGTTTTCATAAAAACGAACGAATGACATAAACATATGACGATTTTTGAATAAAAATAATAATAAATAAAACTTGAAATAATGTAAAGTAGGTAACAAAATAACGGGAGACAACCGTCTTCAATAAGTTTTGAGAGTAGGAAGGTGTTACTCGTAGTTACTAGTAGAGTAACTGCTATATTCGTTATAGGTATTATCAGACGGGCACGAACTAGATCATCGATCGATCGGTTCTAATTTACTTACAAAAACCGTTGCATTTTGACAGAGCTCTATACGTCGCGAGCTTTTGTTTCGCGGAATATGTTTATGTTCCTACATAAGCGAGCATTGCGAAATACAGAAGACGCAATTGTTAGTGGCTGCTGTAACCTGCAGTCGCGGAAGGTTTATGACGCTACCGGAGTACCGGCACTAAAGTCACCTGCCCAATGCGCTACTCCTGCCCCATCCCGACCCCGAGCCACAGCTCTCGAAGGGTTTTATTTATTTCAGGAAAAATAGAAAGATTTTGATGGGATCCAATTGTAATTATATTAAGACTTTTATTCTTTTGTAAAAGAGATGTTTCAACAGAGGTCGCGGCGATCTCATGGAATAAGAAAACGAGTGGTTTAAAAATCTGATTAATATGTATTATCAATCATGGACTAATAATTGCAAAGGTATTCTTAAACTTTTTACAATTTCACGAACCATAAATCATATAGGTGCCTATCATCGAAATAAATAGCAATAACATATAGGTAGGTCTACTCCTACCAAATGTCATCTTAGGGTAATCTAAGACAAGGTGGATCTCGAATTGACCGATTATAAAATTATCTTTTGACGTCAAAACAGGAGTAAGTATGTTTAAAAAGTTGTTATTAGCTCATTGATACATACATTTCAATGAATGAGAGATTAAACAAAGTAGCGGCAGCGGTTACGTCGTCGTCGTAACTGCCGGATGAGTATTACACGTGAGCGTCATTTTATGTCAACAAACGATCGGCTTACTCCTCGACAATAAATAAAACACACGCTGCATATCTTAAACTAACGAATAACGCTCGCTTTCTTGCATGGGGCATTTATTGTTATTCAAATAAAATGTCCGGTAAACGCGCATACAACCACACAGAGGGTTACATTAGTGTGTTCGAGAAATAAATATATAAATTTCAATGAGTTGTTGTTGCTCGTTTTGCTTAGCAACAGGAATGCTATCTACATTACGTTACGCATTTATTAAATACTAATAATTAAAAAAAAAAATACTAGCGGCCCGCTCCGGCTTCGCACGGGTGTATTTTTATTAACATTTTGAGATATAAAATAATAATACATATATTTTTTAATATAGCCTATGTTACTCAGCGCTAATGTAGCATTCTAATGGTGAAAGAATTTTTTAAATCAGTCCAGTAGTTTTTGAGTTTATTCGTTGCAAACATACATACATACAAAAATACAAAGGTTTTCTCTTTATAATATTAGTATAGATAAAAGAGCTAAACGTGTCATTCCTGCCAAAGTTTACGAGCGACGAACGAATTTTCCGCGGCCGAAGGCACGACCCGGTGCTGATAATGTTTACGGGTACTGGTTCGTAGTGTCATGGGCTACTACTTCCCCATGACACTACAAACCAATCCCTACCAATATTTTTAAAATTATATGTAAAATCTTTATTTCTAGCACAAAACTTTAGTGACCGACCGAATTCCACCCGAGCGGAACATAGGTAAGATAAAATTGTTCAATGTACCTAAAGATATTTATTTATTTATTTGGTTTAGCAAAATACCTGTTTATTTGCTGATGAAATTATTAGTACAACACACGCCCGAACCCGAGCTAAAACTTTTTTTAACCTCCAGACATGAGATTCCCTAAACCAGTTTTTGCAAAAAAAAAACTCACCACTGAACGCCAACAACTGCAGTCTTAAAACTATTTAATGTTGAATTCGTACGTTGACCAAATTAGATACGCACCGCATAAATAGTAAAATGATAGTAGTAATAAATACTATAATTTTCTTTGATGATATTATAGAACTGTTAACTTAAACTGCATATAATAAAGTTAAGGATAGTTTAAATCAACAAATGCACGCCTAGTAAAACAAATGAAGACAAAAATAACTTGTAAAGCATTTTAGCGTGTACGATCGTAGTGCGAGCATACTCACGGTTGCGTGGAGCCGGCCGTCCGCCGCGAGTGTCCGTGCCGAGCGAGTGGCTGCCAGTGCCTGCGCCCGCGCAACGGTCGCCGCGCCGCGGTCGCGGGTCGCCACTCCGCGTCCTCTGCTAACCTAATAATCATTTTCTTACGCCCGCCCGCTAGATCGACAACACCATTAATTTCAAATTCATTCGAACTACTCAGGATCTAGGTTTTTTACTTTTAGTTTGACTTAAATCCATTTCACATTTCGGTAGCTCATACAAACTTCAAAACTACAATTCTTTCAAACCATAAAGCCGATATTAATGAAATTTTCTATGCGGAAAATTTTAACTTTCTATAGTGGACTTTAAATGACATAAATTAAAATAAACAAACTTTTCTAAAATTGTGTTTCATTAATAATTATCAACATCTTTGAATTTCCCTTAGGCATAGAAAGTTACATTAATATTGGCCTATTGGTTTGACAGATCCAATTGTTATGGCCAATTTGTTTGTACCGAAATGTGAAATGGCTTTTAAGTAATTTAACAAACGTTGTGATAAAACGTTCTTATTCCTCTTGATCTCATAACTGCAATGATTTGCATAGTATGCTTTCAGTCACATAAAGAATTACTACTTTAAATATCATTAGTCATATATTCTATATACAAAGAAGATGTAAGGCCATATTAAAAGTTATATATTTTAAATTTATGGTTATTTAAAATATACCAACACTTATTTGTTTAGGTCGTGATAAAACTCATAACTATCCCCAAGAAACTTATTCAAGAAACATTGTAAGGATTAAAAGACAATATTTAAAACAGGCCTTGTTCTCCACGCCCATGCGATGACTTCGCGTAAAATTGTAGCGGCTGCAGTTTTTGTTTATTTTCTCCAGGATCTGTTCACTCTTTGGTATTGTATGTAAATCAACATTCATGAGTATTATGTAGAATTTAACTTCTAGCTCACTATGGTAATATACCAGTAATTTGAGGTGTTGCATGCAAGGTGATAAATAAAACGCGCGGTATGTTACAAAAAGTACGTCTCTATTACAGAGGGTGGCCGCCCGCCGCCGCCGCCGCCGCCGTGGCCGGGGCGGCGGCGGCGGCGGCGAACAAACACATCAATCAGTTTCAAGAATACATTCTTTGCAAATCCCGGACCCCAGTTGAACTTTGGTATTGCGTTAGCTTCGTATGAGAAATTCTAAAGGAATGCTAAACGATTGTCATGTAAAAAAAGTGTCAAACGTCTATTTAAGTAAATGTACCTGTGTATTATGTAAATTTTTATCTTTTCATCACTTTCAAAATTTGGCTTTAAACAATATAATTATATGCATAATAATAATAGGCTATTTACAGACGTTTCACATCTCATACAGTAGAGTTTTGTGAGACTATAGCTCTGTCGCTCGGTTGGGATCCGGAAATTGGTTACAGAGGTCGTTACAAGAGGGCCGGCTGCGGGCCGGCGCCGGCGGGGCGGAGCCACTCGCGCGCTCCGGGCACGGGCGCGCGAACCAAATCAAATATACATTTAATTTTCTTAATTCATAATTTCGTCGTGTAAATATGGCAGATTTGAAAAAATCAACTTGATATACATAATATGTTGAATTATTTTGACATGAAACTAATGATTAGGCAACGTGTTCACCGATTCACCCATCGATGCCGCCAAATATACAATAAGTGCACAGCGCCGCGAGTGGCAGGCGACGCGGTGCCCGCCCCAGGGTTACGGACAATTATGGAATCGAACATTTATTTACAATAATAAATAAGTACACAACAATTTTCATTAAAAAAATTGGACAAAGAACGCGCGGTGCGGCGTCACGCGGCGACACTACTGCGAGCGTGTTGTGCGTTAATGGATTCCGATAGGTGCTTAAGTCGATTATATTAAAATTCATTTTCTTTATACTTTTTAAATATAAAACTTAAAAAAGAAATACTTTAAAGATGAAAGCATAGAAACGTGAACTCGCACCGCGCTCTCGCATGATAGGGCCGATCGTGATCGATGATTAGTTATATATATCGTTAGGCGAAAAGTAAAGGAGCGATCCGAACATACAAGTGTAAATAAAAAAAGCGTCGCGGTCAATTTGTGTTCCAACCGACATTTCGTCACACGCGAAATACAGAATACAAATATTTAGGATCGGACGCCGCGCCGCCGCCGGCACGGGCGCGTCACGGAACGAGCGTCAGGGAAACATTACTACCACAGGGAGAGTGGTTTCATACGACACTTCCTCACATAGTTCATCGAAAAATAGTCCGAAAAGTTACAAATACAAACGATTCATCCCAATACAAACGGGGGTGAGTCGTCGACAAACGTTAAGTTGATACATTGCCGTCGAACAATTACGGCAAACAAGGCGCCTGCGCTGTTTTAATTGTTTTTTTCTAAATCAAAGAATATCCTCTAAAACGTGCTTCGGTTTAAAACATCCGAGGATGTAGACAGCCCAGTCGGCAGTTCTAACAAAATATAATGAGTCGGTTCGTGGCGGGCCGGCGGGCGCGGCGCCTATTTACACACGACAACTTTATTGCTTCTTTTACTGCGACAAGCGCACCGCCCTCCGCGCCGCGGGCCTTCCTCTACCGTGATCGAGCGTCATTAAATAACATATTACAATTAGGGTAAAATTAAACATTGCCATGGGAATTCCGAAATTTTATTGACGGTAACAAACAACGAACGCAATACAGAAGATCGCCCGTCGTCGCCGCTGCGGCCGAGCTTCGGTCGGTGGTCGAATCGAATCCGCGCACGCGATGCGGGCATCC